>VCRD01003039.1:58324-70415 GCA_006783055.1 Trinorchestia longiramus
TTAGCTCGTCACACGTATGTTCAATGGTCTTAGTTCGTCACACGTATGTTCAACGGTCTTAGCTCGTCACACGTATGTTCAATGGTCTTAGCTCGTTCTAGTTATCAATCAAGTTGTGAAGTATCAAATACTTACGATTATAATCCCTCTATTTACTAAATTTTCAAAGCATATACCTCTACGAGTACCAATTTCTCGTTGAAGAAAAAACTGATGTCTTCACTGATGTCATCACCAGCTTGGTCGACTGGTTACCATCACCAGCTTGGTCGACTGGTGAGCGAATCTGCTTGCGAGCGGAAAGACCCGGGTTCGAATCCCGCTGCCGACATGGTTGACGCGGCTAGAAATACGGCATGGGACTTGGGTATACAACCGAATAATTATCGAAGTAATTATCCGACCCAAGAATGGGCCAGAAGGTTCGTTCCTATAGCCTAAATTCTATTCTATTCTATTCTCTTTGCAACAGAAGTTACGAGTAAGTCGAGGCATCACTTCAGCTACTTACAAGAAAATCCTTGGCTATTCCTATTCATAATGTTGCATTTGTTTTACATGCCATTGAAAGCAATTTCCTTACCCATCCATGTTCCAAAAGATGTAATTTTATTTATATATTTAGTTTTTGTTGTTTGTGTTGCGGCATGCTGCTGGTGTTCCGGAAGTTACCAAAACTGAGGTTTGCATAAAATTTACTCAGCGACTCTAAGTTAATTATAACAGTTAGCAAATATCAATAACTATTTACGAGAAACTGTCAATGAAGTATGAGAGCTCATCGGGAGTCCACAAAAATTTGTATTGAAATAAACCCTTGTCTAACAGCAGCCAACCATCAGCACAAACTCAGAATTTTAACACGTAGACTACGTGTTGGTACATATGTGTAAGACTAGGGATATTATTTGAGCCGTCAATTTGAACAGCCGGTGGCAAAATGTTAGCATGAGGGAACGACAAAATTTTGGTGAAAATACTAAAAATTTCTAATTAATTTGTAATAATATTACCATATGACCTACGTTTCAAAATGTATCCCTCTGATTTACAGTTTCACTGATCGATAAGATACACGTAAAATCAATTGAGGTCTGTGCTGAATCTAGTGTGGTACTTTATTTCTATTAAATTCAATTCCATTCTGCTGTCAGTATCCACATTAGTCCAGGGCAATGCTTTTCTGGCCAAATACCAAGTTTGTTTAGCAAATTCCTGCACTGTGTCTTGCCCTGTAATTATCAAACACTTTCCCACTATATTTCCCTCATAAAAAGAAGCAAGTGACCGAGAATCCTGACTTGGAACGCTTAGTAATTGCAGGCTTTAAGAATCTAATTTATGACACATAAGTCACGGCTAACCCACCATCACGTACCGGCGAAGTGCCCGCTGAAACCCAGCAACGAAAGCTTGAGTTAAGTATTCAGCAAAGAATCTAAAACGAGCCATTGAGCATTAGTGAACCTGATGGTTAATCTGCCGTTCGATTTTGACGAATGCGTCCGAAAGGCACAAAATGGATGATTGTGGCACTAGAAGTAGTTTCCATTGAATTTGAAATTGTTCGAGTATTCCGGTTATCGTTTTATGAAAAACACTAGCTGTTCACATGGACCTTCGCTGAGTAATGAGAAAATGAATGATGGAATACTGCACGCAAACGGGCTGTGCCAAAGCTTTCAACACAAGCCGAAGCGTGAGCTCTAAAATATGATACTACCAGGCGAATAAAGTATTAAATTGTCATTGGTGTTTTCAATATAAAACAGGGACCTCTTTTAGTGAATATTTGAAGGCGATTGCAACGAAAAACAATTGTTTAACATGTTTATGTTGTCTGGAATGAACTGAATAATGAATAAAAAATATGAACTCTGCTAGTTGGTTTTCAGTGTTGGCATTCGTAATTACTCCCAAAATTAACAAATGAACCTTTTTACTACTATTTTTATTGAAAGAAACTGTCCATTTGTTAACATAATATCAACAATAAATTTTTAATGGGCCTCACTATTCAGTGAATCAATCTTGGCACAAAAATTACGCAGGAGTGAGTCTTGAAAAATAATTATTTACCAGCTTAATTTAGCATATGTACTCGTGAAAATCTTCAATATTTTAACAAACATTTCAAGTATTGATGAGCGACAAGATTAGATGAAAATTCCACGATAGGAGCCCAGTAATGACAGCTTAAAAATACACGCACCTATTTTGAAAATTTTATATTTAACCATATTCACTCCATGCCTGTGCATTCACGTCTTCAGGATTTTAATAAATGGCCCTTATTAAGGTGGCACTTAAATTGTTCAGTTCACACTGGTGCTTATGATCTCCTGTTCCATCTTCCAAAACCTCATATCCTCTTCCTGACGCAGCTGTAAAGGTGGCTGCTGCAGCTGCGTGATGAAGGAGCCATCACGGCAGAGAGGTTTATATTCATAAGTATGTACCTTAACCTGCGTTACCGTGACTCATGCGTTACCTTTACCCGTACGCTATCATTACTCATACGCTACCGTTATTCGTACATAATTTTAACTTGAGTGTTACCGTTACTTACTTCTTGACGAATAAGGTGTGTTACCGTTGTGTGATGACAATTCTACTCTGGTAAAACGTAACTGTAACTCGTTACTTACGTAGCAATCAACCGAAAATCAGACAAGAGTCAGATCCGCTCACTAACTTTTTGAAATAGAAATCTTTCCCTTTAGCCATGTCAAGGCTATAAAATCGAATTTTTTGAGTCGAAAATAGCTTTTTAATATCTGCATCAATACGCCATTTTATAAAGTCTATTGAGGAAGCAAAAGAACGGGTTCGATGATTCCCTTACAAATCATCCCAAACTGAAACTTTAAAGCGATATCAGCAGCAGTGCTTACAAATGTAGCATACATTCTGCGTTAACTGGATAAGTATAACACTGACATCACAGTAAGCACCGTCACGCTGCAGCTGTAACTGAAGACACAGCCTACAGTTACTGCAGCAGCAGCAGTCGTGGATATGCTACTACAGGTTTTTCACATATATTTGTTGGTTCAATTTTGTTTCGCTCATTTCAGGTAATATTCAGGGTATAACGCCTGCAATTTCTTACTTTAAGGATATTTCGAGGAGAAAAATTGTAGTGTCTCAGCTGATGAAGTTTTGCCAACAAAAGAGGAATTGAAAGCATCTCAAAGAAATAAAACATTTACTATAAGCAATCGAAACAATACAAACGAAGCAAGAATTACAGGCTCCTGAAATTATTCTTCTCCTGTTTTAAATATTCTCTTTTACTCCAATAGCTTTGTAACTTAATGTTTTTGCCTGTGTATTAGTGCAGCCACAGCTCTTGTTGTTTCCTAATGCAGGACAAACTCACGTCTGGACGAAGGAAAGGAATGGAAACTTGTGATCGGAACTGAATATAAACGGGTGACTGCGGGATGGTTTCAGCAATTCAGCTAGTATTATACATATTATTAAGGTATTTAGTATTACTCAACGCGGACAGATCACTGCGATATATATCGTGACCAAATCAGTGACCATTATGTCCGTATCACACACTGATATAGCGTATAATAGTGTTGTGTTATGCATTGCCTGAAAGACTAACGGTTACTTCGAAGCTCATTGAAATGTTTAGGTTTTCCTGGGCCAGCACGTAAACCAGATAATAACATAATCAAAACATTTCCAGAGTGTTGAAGTAGCGACTGAGAGACCGATTTTCACTTTCATTATTACCTAAAGATTACCTACAGATTTACCTAAAGATTTAAGATTTATTACCTAAAGATTTAACTGAAAGTTCAGGATGAATGGAACGATATTACATTGGAAGCCATTCCGATACTTCATACAAAGTAGTGAGCTAAAAACTAGATAAAAACGTAGAATCTTAAACTGTTTCTAGGTATCAAGTAAGTTATCATTCAACGAAAGAATTTCGTGAAAGCGGTTAGATTGCAACATTTTAGGAACCAAGAAAATTACATGATTGAAAGTTTCCTTACAAAATTAGACCGGATAGTTTAAAACACATGATAAAATCAGGAGCTTCGTTAGTAGCGGAGGCCTGTTGTTATCAAGGAATCAAACCTGCCCGCATCAAAATGCAGCCATATACATAGATGCAGCCGTATAGATACAACCGCATAGATGCAGCCGTATAGATGCAGCCGTATAGAAACACCCGTATAGATACACCCGTATTGATGCAGCAGTTTAATAAGACCATCAGCGTACAATGCTCTGTGACGCGTCCTGCAGCTGTGGGAGAACGTCGGTGATGACTTGCAGCAGAACGTTTTGTAAGAATTTCAGTTCCCAAAAAAACTCAGAAGAAAAAGAGCATGGTGAATAGTTTCAAAAGATGAACAGAATTCCATTACACAAATTTCTCTCCGTAGTTCAATCTGGTTGAAGACGTCTGGCATGTGAGACTTTTTGAACAATTAAGAAGACTCAAAGATGACGTAAACAACTTTACATTCATGAGGTTTATTTCAGGATCTTTTCTTGAAACAGCCTTTCTTTCTGGTCAAATTAACTGTATATATGATCGCTTCATAAAAATTAACCTTTGAACTAACTGTTGTAATGATAAATAGAGCAAATCGCCCGTTGATTATTAAAAAAAACATATAAAGATTTTCACTCTAGTAAGTTGATGGAAACGGAAGAGGAGAAAAATCCTTCATCTTCATCAAAAGTTAGATTCTGAAGAAGTGAGACTCACGCACGCGGCACCTGCTCTCACACGGACACGCTTTCAAGATCAGAATACGCTATACTTTACAAATTATTTTCTTTTCTTACGATAATATGAAGACGAACGCCTTCACTGGCGAGCAACTAGCTGGTAACGACAGGTTGTTGAGAGTGGACAATTTTTTTTTATAAAATTTCGTACATTAACGCCTTACAATCTCTAAGTGCAATCGGTCCTCAATATTTTTTGTTTGATTTCATTGATTCAAAGGCTCAGCAAAGAAGCTATAATAATTTCATTTTAGTTTCGGAAAGAAGTGTTTTTATAGTCGTCAGGAGACAACGTACATTTGCCGAAATGAGCAATTGTTATTTGCAAGTATTTGGCGTACGAACCATTGTACATAAACAATATATTCCAAACGAAATTTATTCTGTCCTTCACGTATTTGTACACAAGGGAAAAATTGTTCTACCTACGCCAGGTACGCCATAATATTTTTCCTAAGATTCGGACCTTGTTGATGGTGAAATCCAAAGCAACAGAAACTGGTGAAATTCATACGTTATCATTAATGAGTTCTAAAATGACCAAACTGGTAAAATTCATACGTTATCATTAATGAGTTCTAAAATGATCAAACCGGTGAAATTCATACGTTATCATTAATGAGTTCTAAAATGATCAAACCGGTGAAATTCATACTTTATCATTAATGAGTTCTAAAATGATCAAACCGGTGAAATTCATACGTTATCATTAATGAGTTCTAAAATGATCAAACCGGTGAAATTCATACGTTATCATTAATGAGTTCTAAAATGATCAAACCGGTGAAATTCATACGCTATCATTAATGAGTTCTAAAATGACGAAACTGGCGAAATTCATACATCATTTATGAGTTCATAGAACAGGCAAGTGAACATATGAAAATTAATACATTAAACGGTACGAGTAAGTTATCGAGTTTGTCTTTATGAATACTTGCCTTAGTATGACTATGAAGCGATAGAAACTTCACATCATGAATGTTAGACAGAATTTATGTTGCAAAACATTTTACTCTCAAGCAAATTTTTACCATCACTAACCATTCTGCTTCGTAAATAAATGAATCTGCAACATTAGGTGCATCGTCGATTGATTTGAAATGAAGAGGATAAGAACGCGAGAATGTTCTCTTGAAAACATAGAACGTTTCAAGTCTGAAACCTATTTTCAAACATAATCTTGACTTTTTGTTTATACATTTGAAATGAATTGTACTTTTGCCATTTTTGAACTTGCAGTTTTATTCCATAAAATTGGCGATAAATTTGCTGCGCTATAAAGTTCGACGCATTGAAACTATAATAAATTAATGTTTCCTTCATCTATGTATGTCATAAATATTTTGATGTAATCAATTTAATTTCATATTGAAGTATATAAAATAGTCAAAGTGGTTATTTCTTCACGTACACTTTGGCACCAGGCAAATTAAAATCAATTGCCGCAGTGGCGCAGGCGTGAGAATCAGAGAGACTAAATCTGACCAGAGATTCTTCGACGGCCATAAATTGATTATCAGAGCTGTGATCAGCTGTCCATTACGAGGGTTACCCTTCCATGTCAGGGGCATGAAGGCAGACCCGCAACCTACCCTCGGACGCCCATACCACACATTTTCTGAAATCATTTAGTTAAACATAATATGTAACAGTTTGGGCGCGTATGACCAAGATATGAAATAAATAGCTACAATACTGAACAATAATCTCTCTATGAATTCATACTGAGTTAAATGTTGTCCATTACTGGAATTTGAATCCTATTACCCAAAAGGAAGCTTCTACAGACTACCAATCGCACTAAGTTATTGCTAAACATCAACTTACTTCAATGCAGGAGCATTCTTCCCTCTCCCCTCTGGTAAATCTGGTAACCCTAGCGTCTGCCGATACCCTCATTGTGGCTGACGTTCCTTTGCAGGATGAGGGAGGGCTGCGGGTACTCTACATGACCACACCACCAGCAAAGCATATCGTGCCCACTTAGCTCAATTGGAACTATTATCTAAATGTGGACTCACTCTCTATGCAACGATGGACACTCAAATCGAAGTGCGGATTGGACTTCTTTGAATCAGTATCGCTTAGAGAATATATGTAATGCTACGTGTAAAGCACAGTCTTTGATCTTACTCAATTTGTTCATAAATGAGGGCTTCAACTTTGAATAGAGGCAAATTTATGTTCTTAAATTTCCCATAAGGTATGAATATTGTAGTTGAGAATAATTATATGATAATCTCAATCAAATCCCTCACCCTTATACCCACAGCAAATATCGAGGCGTGCTGTCTTGTTGCGACCTAATGTTAATTGGAAGCATCAATTATCAAGTATTTTAAATCAGTGATATAAAGACGACATTAATGCTGAATGTATGTATAGGCTTTACCTTACGTTCTTGTACGTTTTATTTTGCATATTTTAACAATTCTCTACACAATTCCTCAAAAAACTAAAAAATCTCGAAATCTGCAGATAACTTGATGATGGAAACTTACAAAAATCGTGGGAAAGTAGAGCATTTATTTTTACAGAAATCGCTTTTATAGAAACCGCTCGCAAATGCTGAAAAGTTATCTAGAACAGTTCATTCTTCTCTTTCTTCCCATTAAAATGCTTTATTTTCATCTCCATTCTAAATGCACTAATGGATGGAAAAACATTCTGTATGATTCTCTTTTTTCAAGTATTGTCATAATGCGGAAGTAAACACCACTCGGCGAGTGTTAGTGCGTGCGATCCAACCCATTAGGACATGTGGTCCGATGGGCACACGAGTAACGACTGTCAAGTGATGTTTACAAAACACACCGAACTAATGTGTCAAATGCACAAACCTTTGTTTACAGCGGTACCACTGAAACCAGCAATGTTCCATTACGCAGTGGAGCCAAGATACCTCATGAAAGAACCTGTTCAAGGATCCGAGGACGGACGCTGCTTTTCTTGGGCTCTTGAAGCCTTAACATATGCCAGAAGGTGGAGCATAGAAGCTCTGGCGAGCCTGAGCTGCGTAAGAAAACGTGTTGTAATGAATTATTGCTCTCTCCTTCGACGTGGAAGTTGTGAAGCAGTTCCCAGGAGAAAATGGGCTATAAGAACTGCCCTCTAGCAACATGCAAGTTATTAACTTGATGAAGTGGCAATAACTAACTCAAGCGATTATTGGCTAGATGTAGAGAGAAAATAACTAAAAGTTCATTGGACCATGTGCAAGAAGAAGTAGATACTACAAACAATCTACAAACATCCATCAAAGGAATACTCTAACTGCTGTAACGTGCAAGTATATGTAAAGTCATCAAGAAGATGTTGACGTGTGTATTATGTTTCCTACAGCTGGTAATTTAGTTGGAAATCATTTGTTTTAACTTCCCGAAGAATGAGACGAAACGGAATTATTTTTGAAGTTATATGAACAGAATTTCTTCAAGTGCGAAATGCTTCTGATAATAATTTGATAATCGCTCCTATGTCTTTACAGTTAAAAGAACTATTTGTACTTATTTTTTAATTCTTCTTCTTTACGTACTCGTACTTGATGTTTCAGTTGATGTGCGTGTGTGTGTGTGTAGTGTGTGTATGTGTGTGTGTGTGTGCGTGTGTGTGTGTGTATGTGTGTGTATGTGTGTGTGTGTTGTGTGTGTGTGCGTTTGGGGGTGTGTGTGTGTGTGTGTATGTGTGTGTGTGTGTGCGTGTGTGTGTGTGTGCACTGTGAGAAAATAATACGAGAAGTGAGGCAGAGTATTTCGAAATTTTTATTGTGCTTTTTCAACCTAAAGCATCTTGATTTTATGTAAAACTACACCACTCATTGCTTCAGAAGGTACTTGAGTGATGAATAATTCACCCATATTGAATGATGAATGTTTTCTTCATTGTTCAAATGTAGTTAGAATTTAAACGAAAATTTTAATCAACGAACTGTGTAATTTTGCATATGATGTTTCAACAAGTTCAGTGAATTGAAATTTCATGACTTTACCCTGAATATTGTGATAACTATAACTCCAGCTTCACTGGAGCTACACTGTCTCCAATCCAGGTGTATTTAACGGAAGTGTATTTTAACGTCATTATACTGAATTATAACTTACTTATAGGCTTAACGTAGAGAGCTAATTCAATTTCCTTTAATTTCAATAACTCGATAACACCATCAAAGTTAGAATGCAAATCAATTTACTGATAGTTGGGAAACTTGAAGCAGATGTTCAAAGCAGGACAGAAGGTTAGACTCAACGAACGTCGGCATCTTGTTTGAGATCCAGTCTGAAAGTTCATATGATGTGTGTCTCCTGTGAATCGCCCCCTCTAATGTAACATATTTTCCTCGGGCTCACTGATGGCCCAAACTTACTCCATTGTCAATATTTGTCAAATGTACTCCATTGAATGGAATATTTGCTCTTTTTTCGAACTACGTGTACAAAAATAAATCTCTTTTTGTATCATCTTTGTCTTACTTGTGTCAAACTTTCCTACTCCTTGCCACTACTCTCACTAAAATACTTAATTATTATGTATTAACTTATATGATGTATCAACTGTAATTAACTACAACTGTCTGTATTATTTTACTCATGTTGTGGATACTGTATTATCCAGGATACTGTACTTACACTCTTATAATACCACCCATTCGCGCGCTGTGCGGCCCTGGATATCTTCAATCCATATTCGGTTTTTGACAGGGCACATGGAATGCCGCTGATTTCGTACGTATGTATTTGCCCACCCCATCATCTGGAACACATGATAGAACGAGCACATGTGCAGCCACACTGACATGGCACAATGACAGTCCGTAAGACTGATAGCGCTAGTTTTCTGCAGACCACACTCAGACACAGGTAATTAATTGGTGTCTGATGTACGTCTGCTCCAGGATTCTGGTTCTGGATGCGTAGGGATCGTGCTCACAGAAGAGTAAACAATCGCTTATGTATTTAGGTTACACCTCCCTAAGTTGGAATGTTCAAGCTGATGCTACAGTAGACGATTCCGTTGTTGAACACTGAAAGGGACATCTATGTTAGCGCTGATGCACGACTACATAAAAACAAAGAAATGAAATATAGCTCGTAGACACATTTCTGTATGAAAGTCAAAACACGTTTCTTTATAAAGCACAACAGAAAAAGTTAATGAGAATCTTGTTTTGTTGGCGGAAGTCACGAATGCTTCAAATACATCTTCAAACAAATCTTCAAATTGTAGAAAATTGCACTGGTATTAGAACGTAGGTATATATACGTATGTATATGTACGGTTTGTAAACCTATTAAATTATTGACTACTCAATAAATATTTGCCTGAGTAATTTTTTTCAAATGCGATATAAAGCATTAGAGCACCATTTTCCGAGATTCGAGATTCTTTTCGATGATATCAAGCCCTGAATTATAAAAATTCAAGTGAATCGAAGACTCTGATCTTTGTTGTTGAAACTGAGATCTAATCTGCTACCCAGTTTCAGATTTCAGGACTGCTTGTGGGATATTTTGATCTCAGCGGAAACGAAAACTTAAAACAAAGTTGACGCTTCGAACTAAGTTGACGCTTGAAACTAAGTTGACCTTGAAACTAAGTTGACGCTTGAATTATTTAACGCTTGAACTAAGTTGATGCGTGAATTATTTGACGCTTGAATCTAAGTTGACGCTTGAATTATTTGACGCTTGAAGTAAGTTGACGCTTGAATCTAAGTTGACGTTTCGAACTTACGAACATGGTGGTAGGACGATGATGTGAGGAGCTGTCATGAGCTTGAATGAAGAGTAACATTATTCACCGGAACTTAAAATCGGAGTAAATAAACATTGTTCATAATGAGAAATGTCACAAACTGCTATAGGGAAGAGAACTTCAAACTAATTTAGTACATCCACCATTTGAGATGCCTTATTTCAGCTCTGAATCAAAGACATACAAAGTTACTGAAATTTGAAAATCTGTGAGATAATCAAAGAAAAAGCAAGTGATGTTACTAAGTAAAATAAATTGGAATCAAAGTGAACTGATACTCAGTAACTGCTTGAATCAATATTTTTATTCTAAAAGAAAGATGCTAAAATAGCAGACTAATTCTCTCAATCATACTCGTTTGTTTTTTTAAATCTGGGTCATATGGTAATATTATTATAAATTAATCAGAAATTTTTAGTATTTCCCCCAAAATAGCACTAGAAATGACAGAATAACAAAAAAATAGCATATGAAAATAATCTTTGTGAATATAATTCATAATTTTACGTTTTATGAATGCGTATTTTCCCCTCGCCCAGAAAAGGGTAGGCAATTACTGAGAAGTTCGTTCGGATGAAACTTAGTGGTAAACAAAACTGCGATCCTTGAGGCTTCAGTTCCTCCTAGGATTGGGATCCTTCAGCTGGGATAATTAATGCTGACAAGAGCAGTCAGGCCTCAGCACGGTCAATAGACACAGCATGAGCAAATCCCGCCCTGCTCCATCAGCCTAGCTTTGTTCAAGGCCCCTAATTTAGAAAGGAAGTAAACACTGCTTTTTAAAATTATCCTATAATAATTGAATGGATGAAATCATTCAACTACGTTTAAGATTGGTGTGTATTACGAAATGAAGCACGCATGAAGCTCCCTGAGTCTTTTTTATAATGAGATCACTCAGTGACTCATGCTACGTCTCTGTGTACAAGAATATATCTAAGGAAATGCACATGAATCGTTGTTTGAGTTCCCTCTAAGTCATGTTCGTAGCTGTGTCTGGTGTGAATCGCTTCACTCCAGTTAAGAAATTGCACTTTTTTGAAAAATTCAAATCTGAAACTATCTCACAACATTTTCAATGTTCACTTTAGAGAATGTCATTCTTTGTTGCTTGGAAATTTTATTGCGTTTTAAACTCACCCGAAAAAGAGCGATTTAAATCGGAAAAAAATTGATGCATGTTACTACAGTCTAAGAACGTAAGTCTTCGAATTACCTCATTATAATTTATCACTTCGTTTTCGGATAATTTGCATGAAATAATAAAATGAATGTTTATATGTTTCACAGCATAGATATTGAGTCACTTAAAATCTCACAACTAGTCTGAAATACATACGTGTATATTCATGATTCAATACATATCGTATTGATTTTTTGTTTCCATTTTTTCAATATAACTAGGATTTATCTTCTTTAGAGCATCCTTATCAAGGAAACAATTAACTTTGCATCTACTGATGTCTCGAGACTTTTTTGAAATCACCATTCTGACTTCAATAATTCCCCTCTTCAATAACTCCCCCTTCAATAATTCCCCCCTTTAATAATTCCCCCCTTCAATAACTCC
>VCRD01003040.1:7745-39485 GCA_006783055.1 Trinorchestia longiramus
ATATATATATATACATACATACACCTATACATATCCATTTATATATACATACATACATACACACATACGTACATACACATATCACATGTATGTACTACACACACATACACATATGCACATATATACATATGTACATACTGGTATACATCTAAATGCCTCGGAAGAAGAATAATCTGAAGAGTAACACTAATTCATATAAAATTCTATTTAGTTTTAGGCAAAACACAATTATAATCTATCAAGAATTTTTTTTGTGCTCTATGAAAATTCAACCTTTCTAACATGTTAACGTTTATCAGGTTAAAAAAGCACCAATTTATACTTTGCATACTACCTTTGCATACTACTTTAGCAGCAAAATTGATACATTTCTGTAGCTCTTTTTGAAGACCTTTAGGTATATCTCCCCAGACCAAGTCACAGTAGTCAAAGCGGGATAACACCAAAGATTGGATAGCTAATAATCTAGTTTTTTCGTCAAGCATGTTCTTCACGCGGTGAAGGAACATCAATGTACCGTTAATTTTGCTGCATGTTTTCTCCACGTGGGATGTGAAAGACATGTTTTGATCAAACCAGACGCCTAAATTTTTTACTTTTCCTACTGGTTCAATAATGTCATTTCCTAACATTAAAGTTAAATTCGGGAGCTTTTTTATTGTGTTCTTGGAACCAAAAATGATGCACTGTGTCTTGCTTTCATCAAGCTTGAGACCATTTTGGTCCTACCATGATTTTATGTGTTTTAAAAGTATTTCAGCATTTGATTTTGTCTGAGATAGTTTGGCCGGCGCGCTTGTCCTTGTAATTTGTACGTCATCTGCGTACATAGAAATTCTCGTGTTTGACGGCATGGATGGTAAATCATTGATAAAAATCGAGAACAGAAGTGGACCGAGAATAGAACCTTGTGGAACGCCGAAATCGTTTTGTATGGGTGATGAAATTATGTTTTCTAGTTGGACTGCGTGAGAGCAGTTTGCTAGATAGCTCTGAAACCACTGTGTGGCGATGGCTAAGTTAGAGATTTTCTGCAGAAGCCGTTTATGTTCAACACTGTCGAAAGCTTTGGAGATATCAAGCAAACGCAAGAGAGTGACGTTCTTAGTGTCAATGTCATTGTATATTTTCTCGGTGATGTTAAGCAGCACATCTTGAGTGCTGGTATGTTTTCTGTAAGCATACTGGTTTGGATGAAGTAAGTTAGATTTGTCCAAATGTGTTGAGAGTTGGTTCGATATTACTTTTTCTAGTATTTTGGATAACACTGGTAGAAAGCTAATTGGCCTGTAATTTGATGCAGTATTGATGTCACCCGCTTTATGCAGCGGTTTGATTATGGAATGTTTCCACTGATCCGGGAATTTGTTTGTCGCAATAGAAGTATTGATTATCAAATGAAGCAATGGTGCTTTAAAATTGAAACTGTCTTGGATGTATTGAAGGCTTAAGTTGTCATGTCCAACTGCCTAAGTATTTTTCAACGAATATAAGATTCTGCGTATTTCCTGTAGACTAACTGGATTTGGTTTCCATGTGTTAGTTGTATTTAATAATTGAGCAGGATTAAGGCCAACATCAACATGTTTATGTGTAGTAAATTTGGATACTTCGTCGAAGACTTTTGCTCCGACTTCAGAGAAGAAAGTATTGAAATTAGTGGCTGTTTCCAATGGATTTTCGAATTTCTTCTCTTCTTTTATGTCTTTGCACTGTGCTATTTCTTTGATGATTTCCCAGGTTCGTTTTGGATTTTTCTTTGCTGTTTGTAGTTTCTTTTGGAAGCGCTTTCGTTTTGTTTCGTTAATTTTTTGCGGAGAGCCATTGCATGATGTTTATAACGGTCTCGTAGAGAGTTGTTCGATTTGTTGCATTTAAATTCGTATAAGTAATTGTTTTTCACTTTGCACAATTGTTTTATTTCATCCATTATCCAGGCGATATGCTTTAGTTTAACTCTCCTTGTGGTGTACGGTGCACATTCGTTTAAGGCTCCTAAGAAATTCTCATTGAAAATTGAGACTTGACTGTCAACATCATCAGTGAGTTCCATACCTTGAAATTCATTCCTCCTATCCCATAGTTTTTCCTGGAATAGTTCTGGTGTGTATAGAGTCTTCATACGGTAAGTAATTAGGCAGGATTTCGGTTTCTCTTTTGTTACATTAATTAAACATTGTACCGCGTGATGGTCGGATACTGAAGGTGATATTTCAGTGTTGATTATTGCTTCAGGATTATTAGTAATTGCTAGATATAATAGAGTTTTGGAAGCTTTTGTTATGCAAGTTGGTTCTTGGACCATTTGTGATAGATTAATTCTGTTTAGCATTTTGATTAGCTTATTTCTTTTATTAGTTAGGTCTACGTTGAAATCACCGAAAGCATAGAAGAATTTTTTGGTTTCTGAAATTGTTCTAAGAGTTTTCTGAATAAACTCTAAAGATGATTGTAAAGAAGCAGATGGGTGTCTGTAGACGGTGCCAATAATGAAAGATTTGTACTTTTTTACCTGCACGGGAAGCCATACCATTTCTCTACCCTCACACATTTCTTTTTCCAAAATCTTTGATGATATGTAGACCTGTTTGATGTAAATGCAAGATCCGCGACCCCTACTGTTTTTTGCCATCGTTTCGGTAAAGTGAATAAGCTGGGATATTAAAATGTGAGCTTTGAATTCTGGGACCAAACCATGTCTCAGACACGCATAAAATGTCAATGTCTTCGGTTATTATCATTACTTTGATGTCATCCAATTTGTCATTGAGGCTTCGCGCGTTGATATGTTTAATTTTGATACGATTTATTTTAGGGTATTTACTCGAAATTGTCCATTCGTTACGTCGTGCGGAAAATTTTGCTTTTAAGTGTGAGGTTCGGTGAGGTGCTGTTTGGTGTTCGTGGTGCCAGCCAAAGGTGTTGTGTTTACCTTTGCATTATTGTCTAGTCATCTGGATACTGAAATTTTATTAATGGACGTATTTTTTTCCTTAATGAGAGCACTATAGTGGTAGTCTTTCAGATGGACTAGTAAAGGGGATTTGTTTATGTTTTGTGGCATTGTAGGCTGAACTATTGTCTTCCATATGCCGCCGTCCCTTTCGCTGTAGATATGGATCGGTTTTTGTTGAGCATTGGAAATAATTTGCGGGATGAGGTCCCCGGCTCATGATCGAATATTTTACTATGGAGGTATTTCTGTACCAAAAGATCAAGTCTACCACTGTTCTCGTCGATAAAATTTCTGTAGTGGATTTTATTTCTTGTGCTCTCAGTTTCGATGGCTTTCATTAGAAATTTAAAGGCTTGCATTGAGTTCGGTGTTTGGTTAAGTTGAAGGGCTACTGCATGGAGGAAACAGTGTCCGTCAGCCAAAGTGTGAGCCAATGTTGCATTCAATGATTTTGTTACATCATCCAAGGAACTTCCCACATGGGTATATATAGGATTGGATGATGATTCTGAGATGTGATTCAGAAATTTACCGTGAGGTGGTTTAATATGGTTTGGAGTTTTCCTATCGTTATGGTTTTTGTGATTATTATTATGTTTGCATACATAATCATGGTACTGAGTCTTTATTTTTGTCGTTGGGCTGAATTTTTTAGGAGGAATTTATAGTTTTGTCTATCTTTGCATGTTTATTTGGATGTCTATGACTTATGGGTGATAGGGGCATTGCGCAGTCCGTGCTCGTATCGTTAGAAAGTAAGGAGAATTTATTATTTGTTTGTACGTTATAGTTGTTAGCAATTGAGTCTGTGGATAGTTGATTTATGTGCACAAAGTGCTGATTCGGTAGACTGCCGTCATTTCCTTTTGAGTGCATTTTCATTTTGGGAAGGTCCAACGCGTGTAAAGCATTTACGTGCTTATGATTTGTTACTGTTTTAGAACATGTGTTGTTTATTTGGGTTGTATTCATTATTACGAGTTTATTGGGCGACTGTTCCAGATCAGTGTTTTTGTCTGGGATTTTTCCAGAAAGTGAGTCGTACGGTGTGTTGAGTCGCCGCGTTGATTTCATAGCAATTTGGACAAGAAATTTTTGAGTTTCCTTTCAAATGTGAGGCAAGGTTTGGTGGTTCTTGATTGTCTGAGCGTGAGTTAAAGCACATGTTCGGAGTGGAATAAATGTGAAATCCAATTCTTTGCAGATGTTGAGCGCTTTACTCAGTTCTTGATCACTGCAGAAATTGACTATATTATTACGGGCAGTGAAGTGTTTTATTGCAATAACTTATTTGATTTGAGTTTGGCCTGATTGTGAAAGGTGCAGGTCCCGGAAGCAGATTATGTAATTATTAAATTTTGTCATCCGATTAATAGTATGCAGAAGGTCATTAAATTCACCAGATGAGATGGGTTGGATTCGGCATATGGTGTCGATGTCATTTCTTTTAACTGCTTAGAGAATATTTTCTCCCTTAGGGAAAGTGTTAAGAGGTCTCTGATAATTTGAATAGGAAGAAATAGTGGAGGGAGTTATAGGTATAAGGTCGTATGAGCTGATGTGGACATTTAGTTTGAATAGCTATTCAATTATAAACTGAATGTTGGATAGAGCAGTGAAGACTGATGTCGGTTTAGGTGGTACACGTTTTTCTAGGATTTTTTGTAGTTGTGTTGCCGTAAGGCCCAGGTCACTATTCCAAGACTCCGAGAAATCCGTGGAAATAAAATTAATAGAACATGGTGGATCCAGGACGGTGCTCCTGCTCACAGAACTTTTGCTGTGAGGGAAAGACTGAATGAGCTATTCGGGAATCGTATTATCTCATTAAATCAGAGTATTAAGTGGCCACCCAGATCCCCTGATTTGACTCCCTGTGATTTTTTCCTACGGGGACACTTAAAAAGTAAAGTTTATAATTCCCCATTGACAATCTGAAGAAGAGAATTGAACAGGAAGTGAATCTGCTTCGACAAGATAATGCTCCGATAAGAAGAGTTATGAATGCAATGAGAAAAAGAATGCAACTGTGTACTGAAAGAAATGGAGGGCACATCTAAGGGAACTGAGGGAACAAATTTTGAAGTCTTTTTTGTTTGAAATTACATATGCCTCTCATTAATAATAAATTGTTAAAAGTTGTTGAAAATATTATTTAACACCTATAAATTTGTATTTTAGATATTGTACACAAACATGTTTTCAGTGTCTCTTAATAAAAATAATTCTGCAAAAATAAGCTTTCAAATTTTCTCATGAAATTTTCATCACAGATAGAGAAATCACAAACAATGTGCAACTTTCCAAATCTTCGTAACTTTAATAGTTTTTGAATTTTAATTATTTGAAATTGGGTTAACTTTTCTTTGGGACACCCTGTATATCTGTGTGGGTCCGTTCCATTACTTTCTGCCACCTGAGGAGGTGGCGCGCTGGCGAGACACGCCTGCCACCCGCAGCACCTTCGCCCGCCATCACCCGTCACACTGCTTTTTTGCACCCTGCAGTCTGTGGGAGTATCTACATAAATAATCGACTATGTATCTCCATCTTGCTGCATCTGCTTGCGTCCACCCCATTACTTCCTATCTATTACTGAAGAAAAATTATTGAACTGAAATCAGAACGGGTATGCATGTATTACAAGCGTTGTATTGTGAATACCAAAGGCACCGGATCACTATAAAACATGCCATTTGTTCCGTTATTAACTTTCTTTCCTTATACGGCCATGTTATCGTTAGGTAAGATACAAAATGAAAGTTCTGTATACATTCAAGAAAAATACTCTGATTCTGACGGTACCACAGGTAAAACTGAACAATATTTTCATTTCATAGATCCCTAATTTTCTTACTTTTGAATCAATTAATTTGAACGGGTACTATCTGGGCCACGTCATCAGTAGATAAGATGTACAATGGAAGTCCTGTATATATCAATAAAAAATATTCATTTAAAACACAATAGTTCGTCGTAAATCTTCAATGCATTTATGTTTATAATAATTTCAAATTAGTAAAATCTAAATTGTGGAATTTCCACGGGAACTGGCTAGTATCTGATAAAGAACAAAGTTAGGAAAACCAATTTTATTTTGGAAATGCTTTGTCGCGAATTTTGCACGCCACAAAGGTTCACGACACTTCATGAGTAAAAGTCAAGGTTATTTAATCTAATTTATTTACTTCAAATGAAGTAGCAATTAAATATTTTTGTATGTAATTGATTTTATTATCTAATTTGACGACTTGACCGTCAAGAAAAAAGAATAGTTAGGATTTTTAAGCCGTCCCTCCAATAAAACTGGCGTCTCTTCAAGCAATTAAGGTGACGTTTAATCGAGGTCTGCGAGAGCCAGAACATTAATAGATAACTGGAGAGAACAGTTAGTCTCAGTACCCCCACGCTCGAGTCCGTCGGTCCCTGGGGTCTAGAGCCGGAATGTCAGCTCTCACCATCCGAACCGAATCAATCTGAATCCGCGCAATCTGAATCTTAGGTAACGTACGCTGAGCTCCAGTGGCAAAGGGCACCGATGAGCCGTGCTCCAAGATTGCAGACGCACGACTCTGGCATCCCACTTCTTCCTGCCGCTAAATAATAGATTCTTATGAAGTTCTACGGAATACCGGGTAAAGGTTGATATTAATGCCAAGTATAATTCAGGGACCTAACTGCAGACGAGTAACCTACCATTGACAGCAAGGACTTATGCACTGGAAAGAGTTCGCCTGTCGCTGTCCTAAAGCTGGTAGCAACTGCCCAATGTATTTGTACTGTTGAAAATTAACGAATTAGTTACTCTGTAATAATGGACTTAGCATGAAGAATTTCAGTATGGTGAAATTTGAGATAACTTACGAATGCTTGATACAAACCTAAAAGATACGTGCTCTTTCAGTGTTTCCATCGGAAACTGCTAGGCGTGTTAGAAATTTAAAGATAGTTGAAAATAGTTAATGAAGCGTACTCCACATTAGATAGTAAAGAATAGTAGTAGTTTTAAGTTTAGAAAGGAAGAGGAAATTTTAATTTACAGAGTAGAATTCTGAGTTGAGAGACTTTTCAGACCCACATTATTAGACGAATTCACTCGTATTTAAGTAATTTTAATTTAAAGTTAGACAACAGTCGAATTTTAAGTTATTTAGAGGTCTGGTTAGACCAGTTAAAATATGGAGTACGCATCAGACAATTGGTGCTAGATTGCACAATAAAACAGTATGAAAGAAATTCTATTCAAAAAACACAAAATATAGGCAGGGGAGAGCAAGGAAGAAGTAGAACGTCACGTCTACCGACGATAGAGCAGGATCAGCTTCCACCACAGCACGCAGCCCGACGACTCCGCTTCACACTGCAGCGAACCTTGTAGTCTGAACAAGTACAATACGGACAATTGGGCGGTTTGGGACCGGATGGAACCCCTGAACACGACGGCGCTGAGACCCTTCAAAAATAAATACTCCCAATATTAAGGCCTCTTCAAAAATAATGCCCCAACTATCCATCCGCCTCTC
Source organism: Trinorchestia longiramus (assembly GCA_006783055.1). Taxonomy (NCBI): domain Eukaryota; kingdom Metazoa; phylum Arthropoda; class Malacostraca; order Amphipoda; family Talitridae; genus Trinorchestia; species Trinorchestia longiramus. The sequence goes on from VCRD01003040.1 coordinate 15,225, forward strand.
TCTATATAGGTACTTTTCCTACTTATTTCTAGTTCTCTGTATGAATACAGTAGTTCGGAAACTACATTAATCCTATCGAAAGTGAAAATTTCGATAACTTCACCAAATTCAAGTCGTTACCGGATAAAAATAACAGGACATATTTTTTTAGAGCGATCAGCCTTTTTAAAGCCCGACCTCTTGAAAGCCATCGAATCTTGAAAGCTTCTTGAAAGCCATAGTCTGAAGCAGCTGGGATTCAAAATTTGAACCCATTTTTTTACACAAATTTGTAGACAGTCATGTATTAAGAGCATGGGTTATGATGTAATTAATTATATTAACTGAATCATGTCACACTGCACAATATTCTTCGTTAATCTTTTTCGTTTATAGCACCTCCCAATGAATCATGCAATGAGTGAAGGTTATACTTTCATTGCATACAGAGCTAACTTAATTGTGGAAACCCACATTCTTCCCTGTCATTAGTACCTATACCTTTCCCCTACCCTTCCCCACATGATGAGGGGAGGAGGGTGACTCAGTTTCCTCCTAACCCAGCCACCGAAATGGAAGAAAACATTAGCAGTGAATCGCATGTATTCCAATGCCTGCCCGCCTCATACTCATCACCGCGCACAGAGCGACAAGCGTGAGAGGTGACTGGGCGTAACTTGAAACTCTTGCCAGTGTACAAGCCACCAGTCCGAATACAGTCGTATCTTAGAAAAAATCTTTCTATCTCGGCAACACTCGTCACTGGGACTAGCTAGAGCGGTCAAAATATATTAGCGCCAAACGATAGAGTACGGTTAGTACTCCTAGAAGTAGGTTAGTGTGAATTCATTTTGCACGTATTTACTGCGTAATTGTAATGTAAACATGACCTATTTTTTTCTAAAACCCTCGGATACAGCGTTAAGCGCTGTAGCGGACGCCCAGGGCGGATTTATTAACACATTAAGTGCGGCGTGACCCAACGGTAGGCCACATAGGTTAGGTTCTGTAAATTTTACAGTGCCTTCTAGTGATAATGACTGTATGAAGTGAAGCTTTGCACCGACTAGGCAGTCGCGTTCAACGTGTTGGGAAAAAATGAATAATATTAATATGATTAAATATTAATTTACAATTAACATGACAAAATACTGTGATGAAAAACATCCTAATCAATGAATATGTTAACAGAAGGCTTGTTAGCGACAGAGCAGTCAGATTCTTATGTAACAGAAACTATGTTCAACCGGGCTGGAGGGGGCGGAACTGAACGTCTGACGAACTGTGACTGAATTTATGTTTCTACGATTATAGAAATTCATCCACCTCTGCCGTAGTTATTGCGGCGTAATTGCCCAAAACGGATGTATATTCATTTTTATTGATAATCAAGAACTTAATTTTAGTTAATATTAGATTCAGTGAAGCTTTCTTCATAGTCCAGGTTAAGCTAAATGTAGTGTTTTTACATGTTGTGGTCAAGTCGAGACAACGGTTGAATGTGTGTAGCTCCGAAACAAGGTGTTGCCATTTCGGAAGTTCCATCGTTGCTACTTCTGGGTTTTAAACCCTGTTCTGAGTATAGTTTGAGGTTTATATATATATAAATTATTATACATGTATGTATGTAGTATAGTGTAATAATTTACTATATATACCATGCATAGACAACTATATAAATATTTAAGTCATTCGTTTTACCTACATCGGGGCAGAAAAATCCAGCAGTGTCAACCCTGCAAACGAACTACACTGCGTGGCCTGTGCTTGCCTGTATCTGTACTTAATGCACACGGCGTGGGAACATCATACGTACATGTGTACGAGCTCCCGTACATGTGCATTGAAACACCGACATGAACGTAGCTTTTTTCACGTTTACATGGCTTTACTTACATCTTAGTGCATTGCGAAACGTGTGTTTGAAAGAGCTTCTTCAAATCTTTTCGTAGAATTTGTATCTCTATAGAGTTGTTTTAGACGCAATTTTGAGCGATAGCGGTGAGAAAATTCGGCCATATGTGGTGGAAGAAATTATAACTCCCTTTACAGTCTTTATTTTTCATCTAAACAACGCATAAAATGCTCGGAAAACAATAATTTGTAAAATATTTGCATCGCAATGCTGTTTCATTTCACAAAGGTGATGTGTCGCATCAAGCCAAAAGTATATAGCACTGAAACTTATAAGGAAATATGTCCAATACACTTGTTTACTGCATGATCAAAGTTAAATCATTTCTGCTATCCATAGTTGGAAATAAAAAGGCCTGTTTTGATGACTCATTTCTTGTACGTACCAAATTCAGGTTAAACATGCGCTTAATAGACGTATTAAACGAATCATTTCGATAAATTAAGAAATAGATGTCTTAGGATAGAATTTAACAGTGCTATTCATTTATTTTTACAACAATATCAGTCAGTACACTGGTGCGTCAGTTCACCTCAGTACATCAGCCAGTAGAGTCTGTGATGTTAGCAGATAACCTGAGGGAACAGTTTTTTAAAAAAATGCATCTAGCCGCTTCGTTTGACATTCAACTGGATAAAACACAGACATAAGTGGAGAAGCTTAGCTGATTGTTTACTGTCGGTTTCCAGACTCAAAAAAGAAAACCACTGTTGAACATTATTTGTGCTGCCTCCAACTGGACGTAGAAATAGTAACACACAACATTTTTCAGAAACTTCATGATTTCATTATTAAGGAGAGCATTGACTGGTCAAAATGCAAGTCTGTTACTACTACTGGTGCAAAATCTATGGTCAGTGCAATCAATAGCGTTGTAAAAAAATCCAACTGGTCTCACCAAATTGTATCGTAATTCAATGCGTGATTCACAGGGAAGAGTTAGTGGCAAAGCGACTGAATGAAACTAGAATTGCTAAGGACAAAAGTGACTTTGAGCTTCTACTCGAGGATGTCAAAATGGTCCTTGCCGGTGTGTATTGTGACGATGATAGTGACTTCGTTTTTTGTCTAATAATAAGTACCTTATTAAAATTTATAATCCACCAATGGTACTTACACTTTTAAGTGCAGTAACTTTTATTATCTTATTTGTATTCATCATTTGTCTTGTCTTTTCCTTGTGATTTTAGTTGGATTGTTTGTTATAATTTTCAGTTGAACAATAATGAACTATGAATTTACTGGAAACGTAAAATGTGCGTTTCATCATGTACAAATACATGTGCATGGACAGTTATGACTTTCTCTCTGTTTGATGGCCAAGTATGTAAATCAATTAATTATAATTAATTGATTTACATACTTGGCCATCAAACAGAGAAAAATTACTTAGGTCAAGATGAACATATCACATTAGCATTATTAATGCTAATGTGATATGTTCATCTTGACCTAAGTAATTTTTGAATGAAGATTATCGTGGTTCAGTAGTTGTCGCCAGTAGTTTTTTGTCCTGACAATGTACCTTGCGCAGATTGCATTAAAAAGACCAATAGCTCTTGTTTTTTCTCGCAACGTGTTCTCCGATTGAATAGTTCAAATAAATGCAAGCAGCATACTCTGACTATATCGTAGAACATTGTTTTCGCGTGCGGAAATTATACCTGCGAGCAAAGAGTTTTTCATTTTTACAAATTTATTCATTATCTTTTTTTCATTTCCTGCTCTTTCTATGAAGGAAAAATACGAATAACTTGAAAAAAACGAGTCTATTCAGAAGTTTTAAATTTCTGCATGGTGACATAATAGCTCCGACTAGTGACAATAGCCTTAAAAACAAGCGTCCACAGGTAAAATGGGTTGAATGACAAGTTTTCCTGATTATAAATTGAACATTTTAAATAGAATTCTAGTATATCATTTCGTCAAGTTATTAGTCTGGTACAACTTCCTATGTCTTCTGAACAGTCAAGCAGAGGAAACAGCTAAAAACTCGAGGTATTTTGTAAATGTGTCCTCAAAAATTTGTACCACGAAATGTGCGTCCTGCAACGCTGTAACGACAATGAAATATTTCTTAAGACTTGGATAAGTTTGACCAGGAGAAATACGTTCCACAGAGTTGAATTTTCACAAAAAAATATGTCCATATTCCAACATCTGGAGGTGGAAAAGAATATTGAAAATGAATGTTCTGTTATTAACAGTAACTACATTTAATAGAAATCCCAAAGTAACCGGCCTCAATATTTGTAGTGCAATTCCTCTGCAGAAGTTATCATCAAAAATTACAAACCTCAGCAATATTTTACCAGTGATAAGTCAGAACTGCATGGGGGGGAATTGCCAGTGCTTTTATATTTTATAGTAAAGGGTTTCCTCAGTTTCAAGAATGTAAGGATACAGTAACCCTCCTTTTAGGCAATAACGTTGCTGTATCCGACAAAGCGAAACCTCTGCTCTTATGCATCGCTCAGAAAACCCGACCATTGATGAATGGTGAGAACAAAGTTTACCTGTAATAACGCGCATTAATGAAAAAGTTCGGGTCACGAAGAACAAGTACATTCCCCGAGTAATGCGATTTATTCTTCTTGCCCTCCGTCGAGACATAATTTTCAAAATGATCTTGACAACAATGTCATGTTCTAAATAAAGCTCCTGTATTTGATACACATTTCACTGTTCAGCCTCCTCACATACAAATGGCATTTAGAGCACCAATTCCAACTTTCTTCCTACAACCTCCAAGGTAATATCTGTTTGCACGAGAAAAAGTAATAATACTCATTTAGTGTTGAAATTCATCGTTCAGTCTTGACATCCAACACGTGGAAAATAACGTAACTTCATGGTTACGGAGCAAACTGAAGGTAATAGTGGTAAATTCCACTATTACCTTCTAAATAATTTTCATAGATAAATTAGCTAAACCATACACTTTCAGTCATTAACGATAATTAAAATTCGAAGATCTTATATTTTTGGTTTCAATATCTAAATTGAAAAATTTGATGGTATAAAATAATAAGATACTGAGTAATTCGAATTGTTTTGTTGTACATGCCCATTTTATTAGTTTATTAGATGCAATGATAATTTATTTCTGGTCGTATGCTTTCAACATGATTATTTGTTGTTTTGTCATTGATTAACTTAGCCGTGTAGTACACAAACACATTTTGACCCCATGCACACAAAGGTAGTTCAAATTAGCGATTCGACTTTTTATCACAGTCACACCTGCGCATAAGAAATTATTTTTCCACGTGCAATGCAAATTTATTTTCCAATTGTTTAGCTCCAAATAAAATCGCCTATTGTTTTTTGTTGAACCTCAAATGCGAATAATCATGCAAGATGCAACCTACAATACTTTGGTTTTTAGCGATTCATTAGTGTTCTGTCAACAGAATTTCGCAGTTGTTTTAACTAAGAACCTTAAAGTAACGTCAGAGTATATATTTTAAAGTTTTTTCGATCATTGTATTACTTATCATAATAGATCTACTGAAAAAATATTTTAGCACTCAGGAATTTCAAAATTTAATCGGGTTGTATTACATTCTGTATGTATCAACATTTTGGAAATGAATGGCTTCAGTATTTGTTTTCTGGTTTGTTTAAAAATAATATCACTGAAATTTACGACGTTAAGACAGTACTTAAAGGTATCAGACGAAATTAAGTAAACAATAGAATTACCTGGTCTTTAGAAATTGTTGCTTCATTACACAGAAGCAACAAACCCTTTTTAATTGAGTTAGACATTGAGATCCTCATATTTTCTGCTGAGAACATTTCTTTTTTTCATATACTCGTATGAAAGAGCCGCTTTTTTTAAACTACATTTAAAATTAAAAGTGCTGGCATTCTCATATTTTATGTACAACGTACACAGAGATATTTAAAGTTTACCATACTATTGATTGAGCTGCAAAATAATTATTTTATTTACACTAAAATCATAACACCAGAAGGAAGAGGGGCGGAACCTTGCCCCACCCCCAAGCAACCAATCGCAGAGCAGCTTTAAAAGACGCCTAGGTAAAGCTTTGCTCAATTCAGCTCGCAAAGCAGAGCAATACGTGTTCGGGAGGAAAGGTAAAGTAGACTACTGTCTAGTAGTCTACTTTAGCTACCCTTGCGTTCGTTGACACAGCGATAACAAAGGCGACCACGATCCAGTAGTCTACTTTATATTTTCTACGTGAAAAAATGCAAGTAGTCCACTATTGCTATCCATCCTTCAATTTAATTTATTCCATTTAATTTACCCAGTTATTTAGTTTCCCGATCTTTGTGACCAACGCATTGTATAGTCGTGAATATTCATGTTCAGATACCGTTTGTTTTGAATCGACATTATTTATCTAAAATCAAGGAACATTGCATTCCTGATTTGATTCGATTGATGAAATATGATTGCAAATCTTATCTTTTTCAGCAGTTCAATTTAAAACCATATTTTAGACGCCAGAGGCATCAGAAGGAGTATACATGTATTGCATAACAAAATTTTTGAAAACTCTCTTGAATGAACGAAATTTTTGCAGTTGCGTTAAAACTAAGGCCATCTTGACTGGATCGCTTTGCAACGTCTTCTTCTATTCTTCGTTTATCAAATTTCTTGTTTTCTTCAATAATGTCGCCATCTAGTACAGTGTGAACAACGTTCAAATGATACGCGAGGGAGTAGTTGAATCCACCGGCACATTTCATAACTTTGTCTTTATTCTGTTTACTGAAATGACACCAAACATCTGACCGTTTTATCTTTGGCATGATATGGGATGGATACAACTGGAAAAATGAATTTTATGCTTGTGATAATACGTTTCATTGAAGTAGACTCCCAAGAACTAATTAAAACAGACGACCACAATTCAACTATTTTCTGTATTGTTGCCACTTCTACAATCCACAATATTCTACATGAACTCATGTATGAAAAAATTTGTTTTTTATTAAGTGTTCTACAATATTGAAAGATTTAAAAAAAACTATTTTAACACGTTGTCTCCGAAGTGGTACATATGTGTACCATTTCAGTTATTTCAGCACTTTATTTTAAAATATATTTTACTATACATGTTATAAAGTTAATATCACATTACATTTTTTACCGGTAGTAGAAAGGATAGGGTCAATGAAAAATCATTACAAATCTTAAATGTGTGTATTTTATAATAAAACAAAAATGAAACAAATATGGCATTCTTGACACAGCCTCAAATTCCAGTTTATCACAAAAAGTAAGCGAAAATAATAAAAATTAACATAAATATAGAACACCAGTAATATTTCCTTTATCATTTGATGATTTACACCAACTTCTAGATATTTTCATGCTTTTCACTAAAGCATGAAACGCAGAGATGAGGCTTGCTCTCACATAGGTTGCAGTAGGTTGTGACTCTTCGTGCCTAAATTTTTGCCACTAGGCAGTTTTCATTTGATGAAAGTTTTTCATAACATCCTAGGCATCTTTTTCTCTTTCCTCTCTCTCCTTCGACGAGCATATGAGGATGTGATTTACCCTGGATTACTGTACAGGATCTTCCTGGTCGAATATTCTTCTCCACAATACCAGTAAGAGAGAGAGAGCTAGCGATTCGCGGAAATGCCTTATAGACATGGGAGCATCAGCAAAGTATTTGTTATAAAAAACATGAGCATTCACAACGGACATTCCTGTTATGATTTCAATAGCAACTTTTCTGTGCCATTTCAGGCTTCTTCTCAATGCTGTATGATAGGAGGTCATTTGGTCGGATACATCAACTCCCTTCTTGGCGTTGTTATAATCCAGAACACACTGCGGTTTCTTTAACTCCTCTCCATTTCTGTTAGTTTTTCCAGATGGAACAAGAGATCCATCATGCTCTGGAACTGTGGAAATCATGAACACATTTCTCTTGTCTCTCCAGTTGTAAAGTTTGATGCCGCTGCAATTTTCCAGGCACTTTATTTCGTTCTTTTTCAGCTTTGCCACAACAACCTCTTTGCTAAGATGTTTCCGGTTTTTTCGAATTGTTCCACACACATAGGTTTTCTTTCCCAACAGGTAGTCTGCTAATCCGACTGAGGTATAATAATTGTCTGCAAAAATTGTTGATCCTGTGTTCAAAATCTTTTGTGCTATGCCGACAGTCAATGACTCTGTTCCGCTTAGACCTTCCATTTCATTGTGTCTTCCACAATGAATTTTAAATTCCAAGTGCACGCCTCAAGTGTACAAATCTTGTAGAGCTTCAATCCGTACTTGTGCGATTTTCCTGGCAAGTATTGCCGTATTCCAACCCGTCCTCTGAATGCAATCATATTCTCATCAATGACGAGATCTGGTCCTTGTTTGTAAGCTTCCTGGTATTTACCACACGTCATATGGAGAAATAGGTCGAACTTTGTGCAGCTTGTCTTGCTGAGAAAGTGCTCCAGCATTGTTGTTGAAATGGACAAATCTTAGCAATATTTGAAACATGTCTCGAGACATCACTTGGGGTGCAAATCGCTCTTCATAGAGGGCCCTTTTAGACCAATACAGCGATATCTGAGGCTTGGGCACAAGTCCCATGTATATCAAAAAATCCAATGAACTTTCGAAGTTCAGCAGGTGTGGTGTCTTTCCAATATTTCAATACAGATGTACGAGTTATTGTTGCATTGGCAATACATTGAGAAGCATATCTATTAGTTTCACATACGATGTGATTGACAACATCATCGCTAATGAATAGATTGAAAAGATCAATCGGCTTTGGTTTCCCATTTTCTGGATCAATGGAAGGTTGTAGATACATTTCTTCCTTTCCAGTAAAAGGAAATGATCGCGTTGATGCAGCTACAAGCTTCAAAGTGGGTTGCATAGCAGGGGCTACCTAGTTAGTGCTATCATCAAAATTTTCATCATCTAACAAGTCATCGGCTTCTTCCTCTTCATACGAATCATCTGAAGATGAGCTATCTTGAAGGGACTCATCACTTTTTTCGGAAAAGAATTCACTCTCTGATGATTGATCATCATCGTCATCCATAACTGCAGCTTTTTTCCGCTAGTAGAAAGTTGCACTATCCATATCTGAAAAAATCATGGGATCAACCGATTATTATATGAATATATACTAGCTTCATATTCATATCAAGATACAATGTTAGCAAGATGATATGTATTATATCAATTTTTGTAAGGAATAGGCACAGCTCAACAGTAGATACCCAAAAAATCAGTGCACCATAATTGTACCACAACGTACCACAGCCAATTCACCTAAGCTGGATTCACGTAGTGGGCCAATACTCTCCCACTTCGTTTGCCGCAAGGTTCTCGCGGCGGTGGTACGTAGTGGTACAAATATGTCCAACGCGTTTTCTCTTGTAAGACCTTTGGAGTGCTACCTGCGCCGTTTTGGTTCCGTTAAGGCAACTGTTTAGAGATCTTGCCTTACGTCTACTCGAGGTAGACGCCCTGTGAGTCGGTTAGGGCTTGTGATCTCCAGTTATAGCCTGCTACGGTAGCGGTCTTACATAAGCTTCTACTCAAGTGTATAAGGTTGAAACACCGAGTAGAAGTTGGAACATTTATTGACAAAAGTTACATGGGTACAGCTTACAATTACTGAACACTTTGGTGGACTAGATTGGAATCTAGCGGTAACTAAATTAGAAATGACGTACAATAAGATTTGCATTGAGGGGTGACTAAGCCACTAGTTGCTGGTGAAAATACGAGAAGACTGTGTTGCGTTGAGGGGTGACTAAGCCACTACACTCTCACCAACATGTCCAGTCTAATGCATATAGAGCCACTCACCTCGTTTCGCAGCAACGGCAAGCGCCAAACTGATTTGAGAAGTGAAATTTGTTACCGTCTGCTAGGGAAGTTTGGTATCTGAGCAATCGGAGTCAACGTGTTAAGTGAAAAATTAATTTAAAATGTTAGGAACATTCACAAAGACAATAAGAAATGAGATAAAAATAAACATATTGTCTATTCATCGTAAAAGACCTGGATTAATATTATTTACATTACATACTATCATCAATATCTGTCTTCCTCTGACAGAAAAATCTAATTATTTATTATTAGGAATTTGATTAATCGACGATTAAGTGGCTTTTAACCGGAAAAAATCTAACCGGTTGCACCTTATATAAGCAGATTATTTTTAGCCGGTTACCAGGCCTAGTTCACACTCGTTTCGAACATCATACGTATACGTATATTTCAGTGTTTTTTTAATAATTTCTATTTTAATAAACAGTATTGTACGTATATACAATATATAAATACATGTTTTTAGATGTATTCGAAAATTTATTTTTAACTAAACAAATTCATTAAAATATCATACGTATTTACGTTCAATGTATTTAACAACTGCCAAACCCTGCTTGCTATTAGTAGGTCTCTTCGATAAATTAATAAGTCGTTAAAGGAGATGAATGTGTTGCATTATGAGAATCATTAATTTTATAATCAAACAACAACAAACTCTTACAGCTTCTACATCCATATAAATACGACACAGCCCAAAAGAAATATCGACTGACCACCCACCGTCCTTGATGGCACCACTTATGCAGACATAACCGGCAAAGCCAGAATTTTAAATATTAAATTTGGTGCAAAGTTCACTCGGGTCGGGTCCTAAATTACACAACCTCGACTACAGAGTGCACATGGTCATGTGCACACTGTTGGAAAAGTTGAAAATAGTTCCGTGTTTGAACTCATATAAATGGACTGAGAGCAGCGTCCTTGTTTATTTAAAGGTCAGAGAAACCGCACAAGTAATAAATAAATCCTTTGCGGATATCTTCAATAGATTACTAGACTCTGGGCCTGTTCAGCATGAATAGGAGCTTGTGAAAGGCACTTCAATTTAAAAAAATCTACAAGCACTTAATTACTACAACTGGTCACTGATTTCGTTATTTGGGATTTGACAATGACTTCATAATTTTGTAACTAGTCGCTAAACTTGCATTTAACAATCAGTCACTAATTTTAAGATCTCAAGATCAGATACTAATTTTGTAATTTGAACAGTATGTGCCACCAACTCAGTAAATGATTACTGAAAAGCAAAACGCGAACAACTTAACGTATACAAAAAATGGAGTCCAACCAAAATACAGAAAAAGCTTCACAAGCGAAAACAAGATACGGTACTGCAAAGAATGCAAGGCAACGTACAGCTTGTAAGTCTTTAACAGGAGGGGCTGAAATATGGAGGAGTGTCTCTTCTGTTATTCCAACCCTGAATCAGCAGCAACCATTGAAAATCAATCACGTAAATTTCAAGAACTCAGCCATCAACTTGAAATCAGCCGTCAACTCGAATTCAACCGTCAAATCGAACTGTTGGAAGGGCGCTTAGCAACAATTGAGACAAATTAAAAATAAAATTAGGAACACGAGCTAAGGCTTCAGTCTTCGGAGACTCACCTTGACCAGCATCTACCCACTAATAACCAGCCCTCGCATATTAAAATTATTGCTAAACGTTCAAACTTCCATCTGAAAACTAAGAACCGTTTGAACGCGTTGAAAGATGAAATGGAAAATAATAGCAACTCTTCAAAGGAACAGACAACGCAAATATCAAATGAGCATAATCCACAACAAACTCAATCTCATACCCAACCTGCTGGAAACATCGAACCTATTACCAAATTAAACAAAATTGCTAACATAAACCTGCAAAATTTTGATGGAAATAAGCGTACAACTAATGAAAAAACTAAGAAAGAAGATAAAACCTCATGTATTTCTCATTGAAAACAGCATCATCCAAGGACAGAAAACTGAGTTTAAGCAGGGCTTAGATGAGTATAAAATTCTTTGCAGCCCCATAATACGAGTTCTCGAAACAGTCCACCTAGTAGAAAATCTACGATGCACAAAGCAGGACATAGTTATAGTTGTTAGCGGAACACATGAGTTAGAACATGAAATCCAAGATGAAATCTTCCTACTATTTGAAGCGTTAATCCATAAAGTGAAAACAAATCCATGAACGCTATCATAACTAGCGTTCTTCCGCGAAGAGAGGATATGAATCTAAATCCCCAAATTCTACTAACTAATGAAAAGGATAAATAAAAATGTGCAGGAAAGGGCGTCATGTACGTAAATCTGACCCATCCCATTACACTGGACAAAATGATCTTATCAAGAAAGACGGCATCCACCTGAATAAAGTCGGGCAGGCTAAGCTGGGGAGCTTACTGACCATCGCCACGCTTGAACTAACCACCACATTGGAATACAAACTTGGCAATGTGCAAAATTATATATATGCAAAATTATATATTGTGCATATTGAAAAAATATCCAGAACATCAACAATGCAGAGCAAAAAAACATTCGGACAACTCTAATTGACTTTTTTATTTTTTCTCTAACTCGAAGACATAAAAAAACAGTAAAGAGTTTGACTATAACACGTTCTTGTCCGTACAAACTTCGATCGCATAACGTACCCTACCCCGCTATCCAACCTGTAATAAGAAAGAACAAAGCACCCAACACGAACAAGGCAAAAAACAGCTAAACAAGCCAAAAAACGAACAGCTCTCCCGACAAATCGGTATCACTTAACCTCACTTCTGCAGTAGGCATCTTTGGCGCTGTAAGAAACACTTGCAAAGCCACAAAACTATCAGATGCCTGACCACGTCCATTGGGATAGTCTGAGCAAAACCACGTTATCTCAGCACGATTATAGACTAGGACTACTGAAGATACTGGCTGGCGACGTACAATGCCTCCTACCAAAAATGCCGGAATTTCAAGTCATTGCGTCAACGTTGTCACATGACATCATATCGGTCAATGAAACCTGGCTAGATTTCAATGGACGACATTTCTCAGCGGAAGCCACAATATTAGGATACGTTTTGCATAATGACAACAAACCGTCACACAGCAACAAAGGTGGTGGTTCCCTTAACTTCATGAAAGAAAAGCTGCAACCACAAATTGAAACTAAGCGAGCAACAGAAAAATCGGAGATACTACATCTCAACATCCAACCGCATCCAGGAAAATCTATCAAAATTGGGCTCGTGTATAGGAACACAAGCTGCACAACAATTGAAGATGACAAATTCTATGATTGTCATGATAATATTCTTAGTACTCCTCACACAACCCTAATCATGGGAGACTTCAACTTGTCCCACATAAACTGGACTACTCGCCAAAGTCACCCGGCTGAAAACTACTTGATCTAACGAATACAAATTTCCTGCAGCAGCATGTCAATGAACCAACTAGAGGAAACAACATTCTTGACCTCGTCATGACGACTACTGACCTCAGTATAAACGGCCTAGACGTTACGAACAAGATCGGTGACCACCAGATGATAGACTTCTCGCTCGAAGTACAAGACCCTAACACAAGGACTCAACATAAACAAGTCCTCGACTACAAACGGGCTAACTTCGAACTAATGAAAGAAGAGCTTGGCAGCCACAACTACGAAGTACTCATGAGCAACAAAAACGCCGAGGAATGCTACATGATATTTAGAGATAAGATTGCAACCGCTACAGAACACCATATCCCAAGAAAGCGAATCAGGCCAACCAATAACCCTCTTTGGTTCTCACAAAAGATTAAACACCTCATCAATGCAAAACAACATTCGTGCAGAAGAATCAAACGATACCAAACAGAACCCCATCGTCAAGAACATATCCACACGTGCAGGGCTGTTAAGCGGACGATAAAATCTACAAAATGAAATAAGGAAATTACATTTGCAGCACATAATAAAACTAACCCGAAAAGCTTCTACAAATATTTGAACGACAGACGAATGAAAAGAGACACTACATATTGGACTACTGATTGATTCTGAGGGCTCAACGCAAACGAACAACAAAAGCAAAGCTAAAATTCTTAATGCATACTTTACTTCTGTGTTCACTTACGAAGACTTAACTGAAATCCCGCAACCTCATGATTTGAACCCTCTGGAAATCCTGGCAGATAGCGTATTTACGGTCGAAGAGATAGAGGAACAGCTCAGCATTTAAATCCATATAAGTCAACAGGACCCAATGGCCTTGGTCCCCGGATACTCAAAGGAACAGCCGAAGTAATAAGCAAACCTCTAACAAACATCTGCAATCGACCTCTTGAAATTGGAATAGTTCCGGATGATTGGAAGCTGGCAAATGTCACTCCTATTTCCAAAAAAAGGAACAAACAAATACCTAATAACTATCGTCCAATCAGTCTAACATCTGTCATCAGCAAAACAATAGAAAGACTACTTAAAATCCGTATAACAACGTATAACAACCTTAATGACCAAAATCTTATTGATGACACCCAGCACGGTTTCAATGAAAAACGTAGCTGCCTCACAAATCTCCTTGACTTCTTTGGAGAAGTTAACCGCATATACCGCAGCTTGGTCGACTGGGGAGCGAATCTGCTTGCGAGCGGAAAGATCCGGGTTCGTATCCCGCTGCCGACATGGTTGACGCGGCTAGAAATACGGCATGAGACTTGGGTAAACAACCGAATAATTATCGAAGTAATTATCCGACCCAAGAATGGGCCAGAAGGTTCGTTCCTATAGCCTCATTCTATTCTATTCTATTTTATACGACCGTACAAAAGCCGTATACCTTGTATATCTAGACTTTCAAAAAGTTTTCGACAAAGTTCCCCATGAAAGACTGACTAAAGTGGAAGTGCATGGAATCCGAGGCAACTACTACGAGGCTTAGTCGATAGATACGAAACTGGCTCACTCGTCGCACTCAACGCGTGGTGATTCACGATCAAGCAAGTGATTCAACGCTTATAACATTAGACGTTCCTCAAGGGAGCGTTTTCTGTCCGCTCCTCTTTATTATCTACATCAACGATCTTGATGCCGGAATCATGAGTAAAATCAAAATTTTGCCGATGACACGAAACTCTGTTACAGAGCATTCACCGAAAGGGACAGAGCCTCCTATCAGCCTCAACCGTCTTCTACAATGGATGGAAAACTGGCAAAGGAGCCTCAACATTGAAAAATGTTCAGTAATGCACGTTGGTGCAAGTAATCGGTATTTCCAACACACGATGAATGACATACCTATTGAAACAGTGCAGCAACAAAATGATCTAGGTGTTATTGTCACTGAAAATCTCAAACATGACAAATAGGTGGAAGCAAGATTCCTGGTTTTATTGCACGAAACTTTGAATACATGTCAAAGAACATGATATTATCGCTCTATAAAGCGCTAGTCCAGCCTCACTTGGAATATGCAGTGCAACTCTGGTCTCCTATCTTATGAAAAGATTTTAATAAAATGGAAAAAATACAACGGAAAGCAACAAAGATGATTCCAGAACTCCGCAATCTCAGCTACAAAAGACGTCTTCAGCGCATTGAACTTATATCCCTTGAACATAAAAGATTGCGAGGACAACTTATTGAGACCTTTAAGTATCTCAACGGCCTTAACAATGTTACCCTGGAAAGGCTTTTCGAAATAGACGGTAACGTACGAACCAGAAATAACGGTCAAAAAGTATTACTGAGAAACTTCAAGACATCTCAAGCCATGAACTTTTTTCCCGTTAAAATGACCGCAACTTGGAACCAGCTGCCAGAAAACATAGTTTCTTCTGGCACTGTGAACACATTCAACAATCGTCTCAATAAATTTTGGATTATGAATCCCCCTAGTATTACATCCTACTAACTCTATGTCCCTAACTCCTTAAAGCTAATGTATGATTGAGATACATGCAAATGACATAAATGCCTGTGCGTGAGTGATATGCGTGCACATGACTAAATTGACTAACTTGGTTAAGGTGTACGTGCATGACTGATGGATTTACTTCAGACGGCATGGGATTTCGGTAATAAAGCAAGAATTGAAGAAACGGCTCGTTCCTATTGCCTTATTTTGTTCTATTCTATTCTACTATCGCCCAATGAGCATAACGTAGGTTTACCGTACAACAGAGGAAACAATGAAAGTCTCTTGAACAAGACACTAACAAGCCCTGAATATGATATAAGGCACCCATCAGGTCAGGAAAACATAATTGCCTCCCAAACGTCATCTACTTTTTTGGAGAATTCAACCGTATTTACGACTACTTTTACACCTACACTTACAGAAAACGCGCGATAAATTTCCCTGCAAAACGTTCATAGCCAGAGAGGAAAACGATTGTATATGTAGCATCTACTCTCGATGCTTGAGCAATTGACTCAGTAATAGAACTCAATATGAGACGATTCATGATCAATTAACTGACTAAATACATGCATCATCAAAAGTTTCCTAGGGGTGCTTATACCTGCTACTATTCATAATTTACTACTATGAACTCGACCTTAGGATCATTCACATAATCAAGAATTTCACAGAAGTAATTACACTTCGTCACAGAAGTCATTGCGCGAGGCAAAGCGACTATTTATTCAGACCTTAACCGTATACTCTAATGAACCAAAGCTGGTAAATGCAGTTCAGCAGTGATATATTTTCGACAACATATTATAGTAATATCAGAAATTTGGGTTGTTCAATACAAAACAATGAAGTACAAAAAACGAAATGCATGTAAATGTAATGTTTGACTAATAAATCGATTACTTATGAGATTGCCTATTGAAAACATGACATAACGTATTCTTTTCGGAGTGATCCAAACTTCTACGTACATAAAAAAGGATAAGAAATATTTTCGAGAACAACTATGAAAAGGATATTAAGAACAAAACAAAAAACTAACGATGCTTTATTTGAAGTCATGAAAAACACTGAAAAACAACACTGAAATGATTCAGTCAAAACTCAAAATCCAACGCTTAATAAATAGCATATCAAATTTTAACACTCATCGACAAAACGTTTCAATTTCAACTTGTAGCCTCTATTACAACACACAAGAAATCGATATCGTACTTCTACAAACTCTTGCATGCAGCCCTTTAAATGTGCTAGACCACTGTTTCTCAACCGTTTTTACCCTCGACACACCGACGGGCGCATGAAACTGTCGTGACACACTAATAATTTTAAACATTGTATGATGAAATCGTAAAATAAATTAAAAAATACATATATGGATTTGTCTGATATAGTTTATTATGTTAGTATCACAGAATTGCCGCTTACCTAGTGTGAAACTTGTGCCTGGTGTTGTCTTATGACTTCTTCAATGGTTAGTCGTAAGTTCGACAAGCAGACTCTCATTTTTTCTTCAGTAAAACGTAGTATTTCTCTTTTCCTATTTTTATTAGTATTTAAGGTTGAAAAGCCCAATTCGCACACATAAGTAGAGAATTTTAAAATAACTAATATGGTTTTTTCAGCTAATGCGGTCAATTCCTTTCGTATTGAAATCAAAAATGTGTCGATATCTGCCTCTGAATGCTTTATTTCAAGACTGCAAGTCACTTGAAATGGAAGCCAATTCTTCATCTTCACATAAGTTGAACCCAAGATTAAAAGGGACTTCTACAAAAGGATTACGAATCCAGTTGTACTTTTCTGTATTGATTAATGTTTTCTTCGAGCGCTGTCAGATGCTTAACCACGATAGAGATAATTTCTTTAGTGCAGTTAGTACGCAGAGTAGGAAACATATCGAACTCTCCCAATTTTGCTCTGTTTTTCCAAATAACAATTTTTCTTTTTGAGGGCAACCAACTTATCTGTCGAAATTAGAATATTTTTTGTTTTGACCTTGCATACTACTGCTCACAATATTAGGTTGACTAAAAATTTCAGTTAAACATTCCATTTTGGCCATACAAAGTTCACATCAGAGATATTTACAGAATCTTTCGTGCCTTTCTTTATCAAAAAATGCTATTAATTCCTTCTGTAATTCATGAACGCGAGTCAACACTTCACCTTTTGACAACCATCGAACGTCGGTATGCATGAGTAAGCAAAGATGTTGAGAATTTATTGATTTGCATAGTTCTTCGAATAATCTCGACTTTATTGGCCTTGTTTTAATGTATTTGACAATTTCAACTACTTGATGTAACACTTCAAATCTTCTTGTGATACTTTTGTAACTAAAACTTCTCTGGTTAAAAATCAATGAGTACGAACAATATTTGGATTTTCTTTATGTGCTAGTGATGCAAAACCTTTAATACAGCCTACCACACATGGTGTACCATCAGTACAAATACCAACACAAAACGTCCACGTCAAATTCATTATTTTAAGATAGCTTGTTATCATATCAAAAATATCTTGACCTCTAGTAGTTGTTTGCATTTCTTTACAACACAAAACTGATTGATTATTTCATCATTATTAATGAAACGAACAAATACAAGCAATTGAGCACTGTAACTGATATCGGTCGATTCATCTATTAAAACATATTTAGATCCGTTAAGTTTTTCTGAACATTTATTTGAATGTTTTCAGATAAATCCACAATTCTAATGTGTATTGTATCATTAGATTGCAGAATTTTACTAATGTCTTTTTCAATCGTTTCACTTAGCATGGATTTCATCATCTTTTTGCAAGCGGGAAGGATGACTGACTCAGCAAGAGTGTAGGATTTGGATTTCATTGTTATCTTTTCAGCCACCTCAATTGAAGCGAGTTGAACCCGTTCAGACACGATCATTGTTTTCTGAAAAACATTGCGTTGCTTTCATTGTTGTTGAAACAGTATTTGAAAATAATATAAATCTTTATCTTGTAGGTAGGTATGTTTAGTCATGAAATGTCTCTGTAACTTATTTGGTACCATGGATTCATTATTTATTTTTTCATCACAATCTACACATAATGGACATGGTTGAGCAACATCTCCAGACCAAGAAAATCCAAACTTCAAATAATCATCACAATACTGTCTATTAGGGTGAACATTTGCCTCCTTTGTGATGGATTTTGAGGGCTTCATCGTATGTTCTCTTTCAACCTCACGTCCATCACTAGCATCCTTCCTTTCAACAAATTTATCCATTGTGAAAGAAGTATTCATAACCAATTAAAACACGCGTACTCTAACCAACAACAGTAAACAGCAAGTGGTATTAAACTGACCCGTGTGTGAACGGTCAACCTTCTGTGTCAAACTGAAACTTCAAGTAGTGTTCAAATTTTTTTCCCTCAATCACATTCTGAAATATATGTTAAAAACTAATCTTTATTCTACCGATGCAATAACAAAAACTGAACATTCTTATTTAATTATTTCACCATATGATTTAAATCAAGTATTTCGGGCCAAATCAAACAGTTTGAAAGTACTTGAACAACACTGATGCTGAGCTAAACAAATTGAAAAATAGGCAAACACAGAAAAAAGCGTTCAGCTCTAGTTGTGATTAGTCACAAGCTAATTTAGCTTAAACCCATCTGTAATTTGGAGGTCAAAATTGAGTGTGCAGTACGATTGAGTTCGATGTAAGTAATCGATGATTTGGAAGTTCCTTTCTCCAAGGCATATTAGTAAAACATGAAACCGAGATTTATGAACATTGTCCGTGTTTTCAGGTGTTCGTCACAAAGTTTCGCGACACACCTGAGGGAGCCTCGCTACAGACCTGTATGTCACGACACGACCGTTGAGAATTACTGTGCCTGACGATTCACACCGGAATTTAGTTGCAGTTGAGACCTAAGCCTCCAGAATATCGGCTAATCTTTCATGATGGCCGTTCTGTGATTGTGACCCTCAGTATTGTGCGCACTGTTACAACGTTACGTACTGCTACCGTACAGCACAGTAGAAATCTACAGCAAGCCTGTCTTAAAATATCTTGATGTAATTGCAGACGATGGTGACAGTCATAACCAGCACCTTCAAAAAATTAACACATAAATTGCATGGACGCAAGATGTGTGTTACAAGGGTTGTTTTTATCAAACTCTGATGGCTTAATAAGTGAATTCACAAAACCTATTCATTTTACTACCAGAAGTACCACAGGGTCTTGCTAGTTTACCTACATAATAGTCAAAACGAATACAACCCGAATGCCCGAGGAACGGGAAATTGAACGTTACCGCTACGACTGGTGCCCCCGCTAAATGTGAGTTGCGAAATGAAATGCGTTTTCTACGAGTAGAATGACGTAGTAATGCAAAATGATCACAACGTACGGTGACAGCTGTATGAGTGAAGTTGGTGTACGTGAATGGCTTATAAATTTAAAGAAGGATAAACTGACATTCATTAAGAAGGTGGACACGAGCGCAAGTGATGGTGGACTTGTGGTTATGTCCAATATCTTCTTGTAAACCAGTTCACCATCCTTTGAATCTTTTACACCCTTCTCGTACACTATCCTCACCCATGATGTTGTCACCGTACGCTTTGTTCATTCTCCGATGGATTTCAGCAGTACTACGTGTTTTTGGTTGTAAAAACTGGATTACATTTTGTAATTCGTGAACATCGATGATAGATGTCATGTTTAATGGTTTGTAACTCGGGCAATCGACCTGTATCTGTTTTGACGATTTTGTAGCGAAATAAGTAGGAGAGTACTTTTGGTTATATCATATTAATATCATGCATTATGATGTTGTTGTATGTTGTCTGCACCATCGTAAGTTGAAAAAACTCTTAAATATGTGTATACCAATACGGAATAAAATGAATGTAACAGCAGCGATCCCATATCTAGAGAGGAAACAGTCTTCAGGCACCAATCGTGAGCAAGTAAATGCCGAAAACCAACCACCCAAAGTGGCCAATGAACATAACCACGAACCTGGTTCAAGCCAACAAACTGAAAAGCAACATACTAGAAAAAATTGGACACCAAAAAATACAAGTTTGCTGGGTGTAAATAATCCAGACGAAAATACCCGAAATACAAGCCACTGCGTAAACCTTATCAGACGACATGATAACCGTCAATGAAACGTGGTTAGATCTCTGTATAAGACACCTTATTTAAAGGATATATTTTATTAAAAGGATATGTCATCCACAATATCAACAAACCTTCAAACACTAACAGAGGTTGGGACTCTATGATCTACATCAGAGAAAAGTCTCAGGGACAGTCTAAACTAAACGAGTTACTGAGAAAATAGAAAAATTAAGTTTCAACATCCATCCATCAACATCCTCTGTTTTTTCCATGATCTCCTTCAAAGCATTCTCCCACTGCACATACGCACTTATTCCACTTTTCTTGTCTCTGTCAGAAAGATGTCTGGAAGTCCTCTTCATTCGACAACTTCAAGCACTCTGTCGTGTTCGATTTGATGCTCTCAATGATGTCAAATCGTTTTCCTCTTATCATCTCTTTCAGTTCCGGGAATGGCTAGAAGTTGCGAGGTACCAAGTCGGGAGAATATAGTGGATACAGAGTGCAGTTAGATTCTTCCCAGCCATGAACTACCTAACAAGCAGCCTCTTGTGAGCGAATGCTTTGCAATAATACTGCATATAACAATTTCTCCATTTATCAGGTTTTTTATATAATGGTCTCTCGCAGGCATTTTAGAACTTCATTGTAGAAAACAGCAATAACGGTGTAGAACTAGGAAAAAATTCAATGAACACCATTCCTTCCATATCCACGAATGCATACAGCATAACCTTCACAAGTGATTTCGACATCCGTGCCTCTTTGGATGTTCGGTACGAAACTGTTTTCCACTGTGAGCGCTGAACTAAACAACAGCTCAGCAGGTATGGCAAACCGTGTCTCCTTTTGTTTATCACTCAAAATCGGTCACGCAAACTTAGCAGCAACGCGCCTCACGTTTAATTCGTCTGTCAACGATTTGAACCACCCGCTTTCACCAACCAGTGCACTCGAGAAGCTATCCCGAGGCTTAAACATTTTAACCCCCCTTGAAGTTGAAAATATGTATTAAGTTTCAGACATGTTTTCCGAACTTTTTGATCAAAACTACAGTATATACCCGTATATACTGGTCTATTCATCCCTCTCATGTAATGTGCATCCGACGGGTACAGTTACATTTCTACTGTACGAAACACAATGCGACTATCTGCAGGAGTGGTTACAGCTCTCCATGCAAACCCTGAGTCTCACATTCTCGTGGACAGTTGAACCCACAGTTGTGAAGTAGCTAAACGTTTATGCATGCGAAAATTGTGTCACTAATGTGTGAGTACGAATGTCCGAGGGTGTGCGTACTTTGGGATATTTCGTTTTTGTCAATAAAGAACGACAGTAACGAAAATGCATTGATTAGAAGAGTTTGATTAGTTTGTTCGTGTATAATTTTTTGTAGGCGGGCAAACGATTCTTCAAAGGGGTTTTAAATCATACATAAAATAGGATTGAAACGACTAATTATTTTCAGTGACTGCTCGTTGCTGCTATGCCTGCCGGAAAACGTTACCACTGAAATATTTTTGTTCTTAGAATTTTATGTGAAATAAGGTGCACTGCTACCAATGCAGTAACTATAAAAGTTTGTTATATTACATTCAACATTTTTATAATGAATTATCTGAAACCATAGAAATTGAAGCTAGCTTCCACGAAAGCCTATGAAACTTATCACATATTCGAATAAACGATGGACAGATAATTTACCATTTTGAATTATTTAGGTAGCGTAGCGTATGACTAATATGTAATTTTTGTCAGAATGAGCTATAATAAACAATAGATAGAGATTCTTAAGCTAACTGCTGCTAAAGTATTTTCCACTTATTTGAACCTCAGGAATCGATATAACGTTCAACAGTTTACGGCACTGAACTAAGTTACCATTGGAGTTAAAAAATTTAAAAGTTATATATATATATATATATATATATATATATATATATATATATATATATATATATATATATATATATATATATATATATATATATATATATATATATATATATATATATATATATATATATATATATATATATATATATATATATATATATATATATATATAGCTCATATCATGACGTGAAATAATGTAATACTATTGTTTTACGCAAACCATAAAGTAAAACAACGTTCTTCAAATAATTCATCAATGTCAACTCATGTAAATTACAAGTCATCATACACTTCAAAAAGTTACTATAAAATATTACACACATATCATGTATACATGAAAACAATTTCTTCGCATCAGTAAGTACACACGAAGTATGTTTGTTCTAACATATTAGTTTCTGCTAAAACGCATCATCTTATTGAAGCATCACATTTTGACAAAATAAACACTTGGCTGTTCCTCATTTATTATTTTCCTGACGTTGATTACACTCATTACAAAATGCTCACAACCCACTTCAGATTAACGGTAAGTGACAATGTTTGGCTTTTGATATCAAGGTAAGACTAATTTAACTTCTGAAAAGGTTTCGTAAACATCTGGGATTTTGTCGCTTAGCCTGCTTTTGCTTTTTGATAGATCAATTCCACATCAAATTTTTAACAATTCTGGAATGTCTTATTCTCATATTTAGAGTAAGAAGTAGTAGGAAACTCAGTGAATAATTATTTAATAGGATATATACATACAGAACTCAATAGTCTTATTTTACAGCTGCGGAATATGTCAAACAGAATTTCACATGGGAAAAAAAAATTTGACATAAACTATGTAACAGCCCCTAACATGAGTGTAATTTCACTACTATAGGCAAATACAGTGTGTTTGTCGAGAAAACATTCATGCAGCTTAGTCCCTAAAGAAGTAGATTAACTGAGTAAAACCTGTGCTCCCTGCGCTATTGACAAAGATATTCACAACTCTACCAATCGGTCGCGTTACATGTTTGGTGTACCGCACTCCATCTTAATGTATTTGACGAAATTCCTTCCCATGGCATTCTGTGGAACGGCTCGACAATTCCTTACTCCTTGAGACGCTCTCTGCGAAGAAGACCAGAAACTTTTACATGCATATGTATTCTATATGTAGGATGATAAACACAGCGATATCTTATCTACATTTCATGGAAAAGGACGTTACGTGTGTCAAAAAGGAAATAAAAAACTAGAACAAGTATTTAAAAATTGGATGATTAAACTTTATAGTGAATAATTTATTTATATGCCGACTGTTGAAGTGATTGAAATTCTTCACTTCCCAATAAATTTCACTTATTACTGCCAAATACATATGTAATCAGCTGCTCAACCTTCGTCAATGAGGTTGTATAGACCGACAAGATGCTGCTTTTCTACCGAAACGAAGCTCGTCATTTTTGCGAAACCAGCGACAAGCCTCTGATATTTAGTACACTATCCATACCGTCAATCATGGCGGAAGCAGCATCATGATTTGTGTATGTTATGCTGTCTGCTGCATACATTTAAATTTAAAATCATTGATGGACAGATGCTTAGAGCTATATATATATATATATATATATATATATATCTATA
>VCRD01003040.1:39611-49983 GCA_006783055.1 Trinorchestia longiramus
TATATATATATATATATATATATATATATATATATATATATATATATATATATATATATATATATATATATATATATATATATATATATATATGAATATACTTCAGAAGTTCCTCTCAAGGGTTAGAAAGTTCTACAACTGGTGCAATTGAAGATTCACTAACTAAACAGTTCGAAACAATGGAAAAATTGGCAGAATAATGACTTGAACAGAACAAAATGTTTGCTCATGGCCTAACGGTTGTTTTATTTCATTTCTGTTAAAAATCTGCACACAAATGTAAGAAGAGACTGTATGTAAATGAAGCTAAAAAACTTGCTTGATTGAGGATCATTTTCATAGAAGAGTAGGTTAAATACTTCCAACTGACTACTAGTAACTAGTTTTTACTTATGATAAACGTATTCATCTTGTTATTACTGAAAACAAACACTAGGCTAAATACTGAAGAACGGTATTAGTTTTGGTAAAATGATTTGTCCCATGTTCAGTGTGTAACTGATTGTTTTACATAATCGTAAATCCTATTTGTTTTTTCTCCTAACTACATGACAATTGAGCTTCCCATGACTCTGCATCACGTGATGGCAGTCGGTACAAACAGGAAAGATATGAAGGAGAGTTTGAAACAAGGTGTACTCAAAGTATAGAGGCGAAACAGAACGGAATACTACCAGAAAAAGGTATTTGCCCACTGCACACATATCATACTTTGAGTGGGATTGGTCTATTCATGGAAGTTTGTTGGAAGGCGGGATTGGAGTCCGCATCAGGGCTTTGTGTAGTTCCTCAAGCGAATTATATAATATTTTCGTAGTTTTTTGTGTGTTTGTCTGTGGTACACGGTATAGAGCTGGGAAACCGATTGGGGTAGTGGGAACAAAGGAAAAACAGTGATTCGAGCCGGTTGGTGTCGTCGGTGAAGTGTATTACATGCATTTTGGCCTTAAAATTGGTCCTTGTATTTTTGTTTGGCAGCCAAGTAAAGCTCTATGTGGTATGTGCTGCAAGCCTTATGGGAATGTGAGGTGTAGGTATAGTTGTAGAAGCATGTTGTTGATGTTGTTTCAGATTGTTTTAGAGTGTTAGTGTGGGAGAATGTCGATAAGGGTAATTTTGTTTGGAGGTGTAATTGGACTGATGTGTTGAAGTCTTGCCAGTCTGCGTTTGTGATAAATCTAGCGGCTTTGTTTTGTAGTCATTGTAGTTGTGAAATGGAATGGGGTCATAATGTGTAGAATAAAATGGCTTTGTAAATAAGTGATGAACGTATGAAGGGTAGTTGTAGGAAAATTTTTGTGTCGTGGCGCATTTTTTTGAAGCACTACTCGTATAGGCGGGAGAGATTATTTAGTGTTGTGACTTTCCTCTGTTTGATGTGTTAAGAGCATCCCTGACTACTGAGGTAGAGATAAAGGATTTTGTCTGACTTGTCGTATGGAAGGGGTGAGTCGTCTATGTGCACTTCTTGTTTTTTTGCTCCTGCTGATGGCTATTAGTCACAATTTATTTGTGTTTATTTGTTTTTTCATTTTCTTTCGAAGGCGTGATATGGTCTATTGTTCATAGTTGTTAGGCATTGAAATGGTCGATTTTTTTATTTATAGGAGTGATAACCGAATGTGATTTGTGTGATGTCATTTGCGAAGGCGATGTCGTCGGTTTTAGTTACGGGTGGTGAGAGGTTCTATGTGTAGAAGTTGTATATTACTATGGAGAGAACTGCTCCTTCTGGCACCTTTCTACGGGGAAAGGTCGCCCAGTGTAGTGTGCTATTCAGATTGCTGCAGTGCAGTTGGAGAGGAAACCAGAGAGGATTTTTTGTGAATAATGAATGAACGTCTAATTGTGAAGGCTCGAACTTAAGGTCCGTGTGCCAGACTTTGTCTAAAGCTTTTGACACGGCTCGTAAAATGATGTCTATTTCGAGTTGCTGGATTTGGTAGATGTGTAGTACCTCGTGTAGTGTGGTGAGGGCCGTCTGCATTCCTCTTTCGTGTCTGAAGCCGTGTTGTCTGGTGTTGTATATGTTGAGTATAGTGAGGTGCTCTATGAGTCTGTAAATGAGGATTTTGTCGAGAAGTTTTGAATGGCTATCGAGTAGTAATATTGGACGGTTTATTTTTACCTCGTGTTCTGAAGTGGACAATTTTGGGAAGAAAATTATGTTGGCGTGTTTGAGTTTTTCTGGGAAATATTCAGCTTGAAGTGTATTATTGCATATGTATAGCAAGTATTGGAGCATGTTTACTGGAAGATTTTTGATGAGTTGCGTGGTGAGTTTAGTGTGCCCTGAATCTTTTTGCATGAATGATCTTAGAGTTTATTTGAGTACGTGTAGTGTGATGGTGTTGAATTGAGAGCTGCTTAGGCAAGAGATGTCCCTGATATCATGCAGGTTGAGGCACTGTATAATATTTGTCATCTGTGTTTCGACGTTATGTATTCTGTACCATATACAAAAACACAGAAGTTGTGCTAAAAAATTAGCTCTTTAAATGTACTAATTAAAAATACAAGCTGTCTTGAAGCAACACAACAAGCGGGCACTACACGTCAGTCAATTAGTAGATGAGTTGTTCCAGTCATGTCTCGTCAAACGCTCACTTAAAACCCTTGCCGTGGATTTGCTGGTCACTGTTCACCAAGAACTTTAGCGTTTAACACCTCTCGAGGTTTTGACGAAGAATCCCCGGAGTAAGACCTCGAAAACGAACTGAAAAAGACTCCTAAAGAAGTAAATTACCTGAGCACAACATGTACTTCCTGTGCTATTGACAAAGATATTCACAACTCTACCAAGCGGTCGTAATATGATACATGTTTGGTGTACTGCACTCCATCTTAATGTATTTGACCAAATTCCTTCCCGTGGCATTATCTTGTGGGATATCTCGACAGTTCCTTACTCTCTGAGACGCTCACTGAGAAGAAAACATAATAAAGATCTACAGGTTTCAGTACTTGAGAGATATTGAAGGTCTTCTAGGATTTAAGAGATGTGTTAGTTTTGGGACTTAAGAGAACGATCACTATACTTTTATCCAGATTCTACAAATAGTTTAATTCAAATATCATATGGCATATAATTCCACAGCACGATGGAAATAAACAAAATTTAGCTGGGACGGTGTTGCACAGTAGCGCATCTTGAGGCGATCTGGTGTGTTCAGATATTAGAGCTATACTTGAGCGAAAAAGATTTTTTTTAATTCTCCTTCAAATTCCGAATTTTCTGAGCTTAGGGACGTTCATATTTCGGAACATGAATATTGTAGACATCTTGTAGTCTCCTGCGGATCAAAAAGAATGAGGAAAAATGGCAAATTGAGAGGAATCCCTGTGATAAAATACATTACACATTTTGTTCAGTATCCTCCAATATATCCTTCAGCTGTCAAAAATATAAAACCGTATTGTTTGATGGTAGAATATTGCTAACGTTAAACAATTTTATCACAGTCGTTGCATCGTAGGAGAGTAGTTGGAACGCTTTCATGGCTAATTAGCTCTACCTTTTAACCATATACTGAAATATCTGAACAAAAAAACTCTCCTTCCCATCAGTACTTACATTCGTTACCGCAGGATCAAAAATTGTCTGATTACTTTATTATGCTGCCAACTGCATTCAAAATAATTATTTGCTTTTAACGCTGTAATACGTCTAAAATATAACATGCTTGGCCTAGCTGTACAGTTGCGTGTCAAGGGTATTTTCTCTATGGAACAAAAATATGAAAAAATACTTGCCGCAATAAAGCTTAAACCTTTGAGGTCATCAAAAAGGAACAGAACGTTTGTTGATGCAGCTGTGAAAGCAAAAAATATATTTTTTCTCTCAATCTCCTTTCCTTAGTCATATCACGCATTTTTACGCTGCATGTAAATGAATTATTTAACTCTTATTAAAAATGAATATTAATTTCTCTTTACAGCATTTTATTCCTAAAATATTATGCTATTGCATATTGCTGAAACGATCCCGTAATTCTATTCACCGCCTAACAGACCGCCCCTATTTCGACGTGTCAAATATTTACTTGCCTCTTTTTGGCTGGTTTATTACAGCGTCGACACTAACTGCTCGGCCAAATACATCTCTCTCTCACTTGCTGGAGCGTCAGATCTTCGCTCATCTGAACAGAAACGAGAGGCTTTGCATGAGGATCAGGGGCCTACCGACAGGTTAGTGAATGACCAAGAAGCAGCACAAGGGCGATTTATTCTCTCAATTATATTTCAAAATTGGTGGAACATGGTACGCTGAAAACATGTAGCTTATAGAAAATACGAAACCTAATACATGTTACAAAATCGTAGTAGCCTTATATAAATTGCAGATTTTTCACAAAATATTGCGTTCAGCGTTATTTAAAAAGATTTCAAGTGATTTTTTTGTTTGCTGTTGAGAAAAGTCACTACTGATTGCTGAAATGAGTACGACGATGTTTCATCTGCATATATAATTATGGGCTATAGATTGAAAACCTCATTCAATCTTGAATCAAGGTGATTAGGCCAAAAATCGAGACGTAAATGTACGAAGGGTTGTCAAGTTTCATGTTGGGAATAGTTTTTTTATAGAAAAAAGAATTTTATGCTAAAAATGAGTTTCAACACACACAAAATGTCTACTGGTTTATTTGAAACATGACTGTTTCTAGACTATTGTATGTGAAAGTGTAATAATGGAGTTGGTGGTAGAATTTCTCAGCATTACCATGATCAGGAGAGTTGGAAGGAAACAAAAATAAATGTGAGAAACAGTGTAGAGAATAACGGAGGTCCTTAGTGCGAAGTCTATTACGATTATGCGGTGTTCATGAAGTCCCTTTACAATATTGTCATTTTTCAAAAATCCAATTCATGAGATATCTTCATCACTCAAAAATAAAACTTGTTTTTTTATACTATGATGTGACCTTAATTTAACTTTTATATTCAATTTAAAAAATATTAAAACGTGTCGATCAACGTACATCTCCTCATGCCCTTCATATATTAATGCAATTTTGAGGTTTCATTAAAATGAGATTCGTTTTTCTTATTGCGGTTGTCCAAACAGTTTCTTTATATTGATAAGCGAATGTATTGCAGAAGTAAAATTACTTATCTGAAATTTGATTCAAAATGAGAATTAGATGTTGAGAATTTTAATCTCCTCTAATACACTTGTACATGAGCATTGTTATTTTCACTAATCACATCACGACTGAGCTCATTTTTTGAAATGTTTCGCTGTGAAATAACCTCACCAGTGGTGTCAATTGTAAAGTAATTTCCCGTACCCGTATTCGAACAACGAGATATTTACCATAACTCAATAGAAAAAAGTCCAAAAGTGTGATACCTGATGAACCTTGAATTAGCCCGTTCTTTTTATATCACCCGTCTATAAACATCTGATTCTATATCTCAAAGACATGCAGCCCACAGTGTTGTGCTCTACCATCTTGTAGAAAAATGATGGTTGATGGAAGATCATCTACATAGTTGTTGTGACATGTATATGATTATCAATTCATGCTAAAAATATGCAGTTAAGGATGTTTCGTTTAAATAAGAAAACCATCAATTGAAAACTGTCACAAGAAAAATGTTTTATTTTCCCATGTCTGTACTTTGACCATCGGCAAGATGCATGAAACACACAAATTAAATGTGATAGAAAACGATGATTACCACCGAGTACAATGTAACCAGTTTCAGATATCTGACAGTATATTGTATATATCATTGATTGTTTGCGTGATTATTTATTTAAATTTTAACAAGCCTTTATGGACAACTAGTTTATTTCAAGGTACTTCTCCCTACACACTTCAGTTGCTCCTCTATGATGGGCGAGTCAAACCCTTAGACTGAGATTTAGATTTGAGGGCCAGCGTTTGGCTGTGGCCTTTGTAACGGCATTCAATTCCCTCTAATACACAGGTATACAACAGGATGGCATCCCAGAGTTTTTCTCCTGTGAAGAAGAAACCCCATCAAACCCATCAACAATTTGCTGCCTACATACTTTAGCTCACATTCGTAATTTTCTTTTATAAAAATCAGTCCCATCACAATATTAGCAGTCATTCGTAGATTTTTATTTGTAGCTTGCTCACAACTATTAAGGAATAAAAAGGAGTTTCAAGCTATGAGCCATTTGTACATTAGTATTTCAAAAATACTCATTTCATTGATTAGTAGGGACCTTACATAACTGCCCCTAAGAAACGCGTTTGACGTCTCTTTACATAATACTGTAGATACATATTCTGTCACAAACTTAAATTACAGATAAGGCAGCTGGTAATTATAAGCGTGTACTAGGTTTTGTTCATTCAAAAATTATATGTTTTCATTGTACACTCTTCCATCCACTTTGATATATCATATAATTGAGAGAACAAATAGCCCACTGGGTTGCTTCTCGTTATTCACTAACTTGTCGGTAGGCTCCTGATCCTCACAGAAAACCTCTCGTTTCTGTTCAGGTGAGCGAAGATCTGACGCTCCAGCAACTGAGATGGAGATATATTTGGCCGAGCAGTTAGTGTCGACGCTGTAATCAACGAGCCAAAAAGGGGTATCTAAATATTTACCCCCTTAGAGTAGCAGCTGTCTGTTGGGGGATAAATGGGAATTGCAGGGCGTCAGTGTGCAATCGGACAATGTTTTTAGAAATAATAGCGTTTGTAGACGCGCTTGTAATTTTAGTGTGCTCTGTGTCGTACAAGACAAATAAATTATTTACAGTGACACACAAAAGTCTTGGATACATCACATTTTTTGTCATAACTTTGGTTTGGGTTCACAAATTCACCTGATATTAGGTCAGAATTATCTCATATGATATCTTTAGTCATATGTGGAAAATCAAATACTCAGTGTTGAAATTGTTTTATCGATCGAAAAAAATGACCCCATGTAAAGGTATTGGATACATTCATTTTATACGTTCTTGCAAATCCTCTAATTCGCTCAACTGCTTCCAGTTGCTTTTTACAATTGTGTATAAGTTTTTTTCAAATATCTACTGATTTTTCATATTCTTCTTAGCAGAACTCCTCTAATTGAATGATATTTTATGGATTTCGCTTGTGGACTTTAATCTCCAATGTTCTCCACAAGTTCACAATTCAATTTAGATCTGAAAACTGACAGGGCCATTTGAAGACGTCAATTTGGTCATATTTAAGCTATTCTTTAGTTAATTTGGCAGTGTGCGTGGGATCATTGTCTCTTGAAACACGAAATTGCGAACTTGTCTCAACAAACTCTGCAAGAACTGGTAGACCAAAAAAGCTAAACAAAAGCAACTCAAGATGGATAAGCAGAAAAAAGCAACCCTTTTATTATCCATTCTGAAATAGAAACAATCTTCAACGGAGCTGGGATTAAAAAAGCAAGGACACCGTTAGTAGAGCTCTAAAGAGCACTGGCTTGATTTTAAAATCCCAAAGAAAAGTGTCATCACTGAAACGACAGCAGGTCAAGGCATGTTTTAATTTTATTGAAACTTATGAAAAGAAAAGTAAGGAGTATTTTAAACAGATAA
This sequence comes from Trinorchestia longiramus, assembly GCA_006783055.1. Taxonomy (NCBI): domain Eukaryota; kingdom Metazoa; phylum Arthropoda; class Malacostraca; order Amphipoda; family Talitridae; genus Trinorchestia; species Trinorchestia longiramus. The sequence goes on from VCRD01003040.1 coordinate 47,161, forward strand.
TCTGGTCAGATAAAATCAAAATAGAACTTTTCGGATAAAACAAAGCAACGCAGGTTTTGCAGAAAATAGCACCCCTGATAATAATCAGAATACCATCCCCCACAGTCAAGTTCAAAGGTGGTTCCGTCATGATATGAGAATGTTTTTCATCGAACGGCACTGATGAGTTAGAAAGTATCAAAAATAAGAGTAGTGGTCGAATGTACAGTCAGATTATCGAACAAATCTTCGGAAATCTGCAGCTTCATTGAGACATGGTTGTGATTTCGCGTTTCAAAAAGACAATGATCCCAAGTACATTGCAAAACTATCTGAAAAATGGCTCGAAAATGGCGAAATTAACGTCCTTAAGTGGCCCAGTCAGTCACTTGACCTAATTCCAATTGAGAATTTGTATAAAACTACAAGGATTAAAGTCCATAAGCTCAAGCCTCAGAATGTAAATCAATTAGAGACGTTTTCAACTGAAGAATGGCAAAAAATGTCTGTAGAATTTAGCAAAAAACTTGTGCACAACTATAAAAAACGACTATAAGCAGTTGAGCAAAGTAAAGGAATCGCAACAAAACACTAAATGAATGTATCGAATACTTTTGCCTAACATCATTTTTGTTTTGATCTATAAAACAGTTTCGACATTGACTTTGAAAGTTTTTTCCCACAGGACTGAATTTATTATATGAGATAATACTGTCAAAATTTCAAGTAAAATTCTCTACTCAAACTGAATTTTGACAAAAAATGTGATGTACTCAGCACTTATGTTTGCCGCTGTTTATGCAGTGGAAAGGGACATATTACAACTTCAAGACAAGGACATTGAGAGAAAATTATGTTTTTCATTTGTACAGGTAAATCAAAAACGTTATTTCTTTTTTAATGTGAATGCAGTTGTGGGTATATATATATATATATATATATATATATATATATATATATATATATATATATATATATATATATATATATATATATTCATGCTCATACATTTATCAGCTTTGCCTGAGTGGTCAACTAGCCAGTATCTCCACTTGTGATGTCGTTGCCGCTTCGGCCTATTTGTGGCTGATCATCGGCGGACGAACATGTCCAGCATGCTGCGATGCTATACGCCTGGAGTAAGATTAGACCTTTATCAAGCTTATCAAAACACCCCTACGAGCCTCTACTTCAAGTTTTATCATAGAGGATGGGAATTGTCGCTTGAAGGATTATTAGTATTAAGTTTTTAACATTAAAAGGTGAAATTCAATGTATCGTTACTCTATACCTGATTGGAAAGGAAGTGTATTTCTTTCTTTTCTCTCATTCTCTCTTCTAAAATGAGGTTGCTTGCAAAAAACACATTCGATACGTAACTTCATACCTAAACAAAGCAGAATATATTTTAGGCTGAGTACAGAGCTGAAATGGCATAGTTACCTTGCATACAGTTGAAAGCATTATAAAATAATAAGAAGAGTCTTGCTCGAGTAGTAACGAGTGTAAACACTGATAAGGCACAGTTCTTTTTTGTTCAGAAATATTAACATAGGTATGAAAGGTAATAAAAAAAAATGACAATTGAGTCAACTGTTGTGTTAAATTGCATATCGTTAAATAATAATCAACGATAAAAGGACAAGATTTCGCATCTTGAACGACTGTATTAATGAATATTTTTATCACAACGCTCATTCTTTTGACTTCCCTATTACTTGTAAATATTTAATCATTGGTTTTGATCCGCATGGGAATACTAAGCCATTACACTGGTGCCTCAGAATCTGAACGTCTCCAAATTCGAACGATTGGAATGCAAACAAAAATTTGCTGCCAATTTTACTTCAAAACTCAAATGTCATTCTGTTATCCGAACGCGGCAGCTAAAGCTCATCTCTCATGTACTGCCACATTGCACTGACCTTGTTTCATTTCGTTTGTGTGTGCCGGGCTGTGCAATTGCATCTCGTCTCGCATCTAAATTGACTTCTTTACAGTGTTTGAATAGAAGTTTTCTTACAATTTCATTCGGAGTATAATTCTGTGTTATTGTTTATGATAAGAATTAAGTGAATTTCATCTTAATTCTTATCATAAACAATAACACAGAATTATACTCCAAATGAAATTGTAAGAAAACTTCTATTCAAACACTGTATGGGTTACACAATATGGGTTACACAAGTTTTTTTTCAGATAAAATTAGTAAGTAAAATTATATCAGCGTAGGCCGTTGGTAGTCTACCAAAACTAATAACATTCTTCAGGATTTGAATTCGTGATCATTGTTAGCAAAAATGTTGTGAAGGTTACTGTATGTAGAAACCAGATATTGACACTCTAATATGGGTATTTTAGCGCACTCCTTTGTGAAATTCTCCTAACCCTTTAAGCCTGGAATTAACTTCTAGCGGTAAATAAAATTATCTGTTGCGTTTACTATGTTTGAGGGGAAACAAATAATGAATACAGGTGTTGAAATCAAGCGTTATATATATATAAATATATATTTATATAGGTATATATATATATATATATATATATATATATATATATATATATATATATATATATATATATATATATATATATATATATATATATATATATATATATATATATATATATATATATTTATTATATATATGCTGCCGACATGGTTGACGCGGCTAGAAATACGGCATGGGACTTGGGTATAAAACCGAATAATTATCGAAGTAATTATCCGACCCAAGAATGGGCCAGAAGGTTCGTTCCTATAGCCTAATTCTATTCTATCAGCTTTGCCTGAGTGGTCAACTAGCCAGTATCTCCACTTGTGATGCCGTTGCCGCTTTGGCC
>VCRD01003040.1:49996-66859 GCA_006783055.1 Trinorchestia longiramus
ATATATATATAAATATATATATAAATATATATTATAACAAATATTTATTTTTGATGAATTCGTCGCATCAGTGTGCACAGGTGCAAAAATTGAAATAAAGAAAAATGGGAAATCCTTTATTTATCTTGAAAGACTACCAAAATCAAGATATCTTGATTATAATGAGTACTTACAATAAAAATATATCCTTTGTCAATACAATTTTGAGATATACATCTTCTTGGGACAAAATAAGTATCAAAATTATTACTTGTATTCAATTAATCAAGAAAAAATATAGGTGATGTTACACTATTCGTGTTAGGACTCAAAATAGTTATACTTCTTGCTTAAGCACATATTAACATTGCATTTTTACACAAAACTATGGTTCTTTGACTGCAGTTTGCTCTCCAGTAGCAATTTTTTTCGTCAATCCTTGGTATATGTCTAATTCCATCTTTGTAGATTGAAAATGTTGGGCAAGAGCCGTTCTTCTTGGGAGCAGAACAAGATTCTTGAATTGAAGAAGGTCTTCCCTAATGTCTTACATCGCAAAGCTTACCTGCTTTTATTAGGTAATATGTGATTAAGCGTTTGAAAGCAGCTAACGACAGAATATCCTTCTTTTCCAAATTAAGGCTTGAGGCATCACGTCTAAACAGGAGTCAAGAATTTTCTACACCTATATGCACCATATGGGATACAAGTCTCATATAGAACTTTTTCGCCTTCGATGTATTTCATAGAGTGTAATGAGTTGATCTGCAAGGTCAACTCCTCCCATTGATTGTTTTTATTGCTTGACAATATCGGTGCATTGTACTACGATGGTTGTCTTACTTTTTGAATCAAAACGAGAAACTGTGGTCAATGGCTCAACTTTAGCAAACATAGAAATCATACGTACTACTCTGTTATCGTAGCATTTTACGTACATAGTTTCGGAATTATCTTGTGTAAGTTTTGCTGTTTCAGAAGCTCCTCTTCCTTTTTTCGTGATTTGCTCCTGACATTTTACGTCTTCTGGCAGCCCATGTAAGCGTGCTGTTCTCACTGTTCCACAGCACCATATTTCACGTCCAGCTATTATAGATAATCTATACGGGGTTGAGGTGACCCAATTATCAGAGAGAAAGTGGTTTACATTTGCCGTAATGCTTGAAGCTAAGTGCAACAAAGAATTGGCAATGGGCTTCCAGTCTGGCACATCAGGATCATCAACTAGTTCTATCTTGCCAGAGTTTGGAATGAAGTCGTCTGCTATACCACATGCAACTGCTAGAACAAAAAGCTGATACCCCTTTTTTGGAGTTTGCTTGGAATTTATTGCTTGACTGACGATCTCCCTTTGAAAGAAACCAGTTGTTCATCCACGTAAAGACTTTGAATTTTTGGGATAGCCTGAAATTTAGTCCGGAAGTGATCAATCATTTGTCGGACTTTTGATAATTTGTCATTGCTAGCATTATCTTCCACAGAGTAGTTTACCAAATGAAAATAATTGTTGATTGCTTCGAATCTATTTAAGTTTATTACACCACCAGCTAGGTCTGCAATCCATGCCAACTTTCCACACCAACGCATGTGTGTGCTTGGAAGTTTGCTAAAGGAGAATTAACGTACCAATCCAAGTCATTGTTCCATTTTATGATAACTTTCAAAGGTTTATTGATATAATTTTCAGCTGAATATAGGTTTCTTTCTCCAACTACTAATAGGAAATTATCCGACAGGAAATGCCTGAAATACTGCTCAAGAGAAAGAACTTCACGGTAACAAGGGAAATCAGATCCTAGATATATATGAGTGACCGACACATCATCCTCAACAGAAGACCACTGGCTTTGAAGATTGCGTTTGCTTGCTCTGCTCTGCTTCCGAGTTGCTGGAATGAGGCCTTGTGTTTCAGGAGAAGTGATGATTTCTCTTCAATCTCTGTACGCCCACTTTCAGACGCTTCGCTGCAGTCTGAAATATAAGGAACAAAATGAGATCATTTATGAAACTATACAGAAAACTAAAAGCATGGAATTCAGGAACGAATTATAGTAGGATGGGACACATTGCAGAAAACTTAAATTATGATTGTATATATTTATACCTGGTTCATTTTCATTTCTTCAATCTATCATGAAACCAGGGTCTGCAACATCATCATTAAAATCTTCATAGGCATCACTTATACCACGATTTAAAATAATTGTGACTCCATCTTGGACACTCATGCTTCCACAAAATGATCTTTGAATGAACGAAACACCTGCGAAATGAAAGAAAATGTAGGATAACAATGAACATACATGAAAGAATTATGTGTATTTTTTCAGTATATGAAAATATTTGCAGTTATAGCATAAATAATATAAGTACCTAAAAAATGACAGAATGTATTTTCTGTACACGTATAAAATATAGTATTATGAACAGAATCTTGAAGAGATTCACTCATTTTGCTGTATTTCGCTTAGAAATTATAGCTCAAAACTAATATCCTGTATTGAAGTCACTCAATCGCCCATCAACATGTATCTCTGCTCACATATAGATGTGACGAATTCGTCATCCCACTTTGAGACAATTGTTTACCATTCAATCTCTGAAATCGAACTTTTAAAAGCATAAACGTTTTATATATGTATTAAACATCATATTCAAATTATTATACGCATGTATCTCACGTGATGATTCGACCATGTGGGCATAAATAACACCAACGCGAGAGCTAAAACACATATGTCACTCTTCTGCACTTTTGGTGTTGCAACTGGTAATCCGGTGCAAATATTGATGCAAGCCCAGGGCTACCGCTGAGGTTTTTTTCCAGATTTTCGGAGAAATTCCCCAGATTCGGCAAAAATCCCTGAAAATTAAAACAAACATAACATTCAATAGAATGACTAAAATATGACTTTACTTACATCATATATATGTTTCTTGCATGTTTCACTAAATTGTGCTTTATGAACATAGATTTGTCATAACTTTTCAAAAAAATATTGCAGCACTCACAATAACCACAGTTGGGATCATTACTATCTATTTCAGACAAGTTTTCAATTCGGGTACATTGAGCCAGTCATCTCTAAATGACTGCGTATAGAACTTCCGTTTCTTAAAGGGCGATTCGGTTTGATCACTCATTATGGGAAAAATAATCACAATTCTGAAACAAAAATAATAATTTTAAAGTAATGATAGCATTATACAAATAGTACTATCCAATAAAACAAACTTAGTAGTCATCCCCATAAAGCTTTGCATATTAAAACGCAAAATAAAATATTCAAATTGGAAGAATACTCATTGCGTGACAGCATGTTACGGAGTTAGCCTTTGTAACGACAATAAATTATGCCAACACAAATAAATATTAATAATAATTACTTTAGAATTAGGCAATCATGAATGTTAGACACGCAAAGGGTAGCATATCAATTTTACTACACCAAAGAAATTTTAAATCTTAAAAATATCTCAATCGCAACGCTTCGGATTTGCATATGCAACTCTAAAAATTATAAAAACACTGGTAAATAAGTCACCAAGAGATAAAAAATAAAAACTACAGGGTGTTCAATAATTATCGTTGCAATTTTTTGCCCACATATATTAATTAAATCAAATTATACAAATCAAACCAAAATAAACATGTTATTAAACCATAATTATTTCCGAATATCCATAATTTATTCAATATACTTTCCATCAGCGTCGATAACTTGCTGCAAACATATGAAGAATGCTTGACATTAGTCAAAAATTATTGTTTGAGGGATTTGTGCCCATTCCTCCTCAGCTTCTTCCTGGTGGATTTTACTAATTTTCATGTTCGAGCTGCTCGAGGGCAACCTTGCCCTGGCCTATTAGTTACTTTCCTAGTCTCTTTGAATCGCTGAAGTGTTCTCCAAACCAACATTCTGTTCACATTCAGTGATTTGGCAATGTCTCTTGTTTACTTTCCTGACTTATGCAACTCTACAATTGCTATTCTGCTATTTAGATCTTTAGCCATTATCTGGTAAAAAGTACCTGGTAGAAGTGTAGATTATATTTAGACAAATAAAAAAGTTGTAACGATAAATATTGAACACCCTGTAGGCCTGCCATGCATACCGCCTCCTCTGCCTAAGCAACACGCGAAAAGTGTCTCAATTCACAAAAAAATTATATAAGAATTATTGCCACATTTTTCTAGCCGAGTTTCCGTTAATAAAGGAAATGTTAACTACAAGATATTCGCTTCGTAAAGCGAAGCGAGAAACAGTTACGCGGTCACTGGCAGAGTCTGAGCTGCGAGCGCGCATGAGATTGTTTCTGTCGACGTGAATCTCGTTGCAAGTCTAAACGAGTTCGATCCTCGTTCAAACTTCGTTAAATAACCTCTTATTCGTCGTTAAGGAGGCGTTTTCTGTCATGCAGCAAGCCATCTACATTCGAATGAACATACGTCTACATCTAGTTGAAGATTATTCAAGTTAAACAATTTTTGCATAAAAAAATAATATTTAGCAAAATTCCCCCAGATTTACTCGTTTTTACGAGGGTTTCGCCATTACCCCAGACCACAAACGTTTACTCCAGATCTGGAGGAATTCCCCCATTAGTGGCAGCCCAGGATGCAACACTTGTCTGAGTGTATACATACATGTTCCGTACTCGTCACAGTCCTTTGCCAGACTATGTTTCTAATAACTGGCGCTTCAAACATTTATTTTCAATGTGACGGGCTTAAAGGACTAAAAGACGTGAGGTTCTTTAGGTCAGTGGTTCCCAACCTTTACCGGGTTTGGTGACCTATGACAACCAATTTTGGAACAAATAATCGATCCATGCTCCCATTCCTTCAAATTACTATGTGTTCCTTTGTACTTTAAAACCTCGTTCATAATGGAACGCTTTTCCCTAAACACTAACACACAAATGTATGTATCAGGTGAATTTATAAATAATTGAAAATGAGGTCTCGACTCCGTTTGGCGTCGCGAACCACATGTTGGGAAACACTGCTTTAGGTTCATATTTAGTACTCAAGATTGAAATATTTATTGCCAGATTCACAAAAACATGAAGGCAGACTATTGCTAAATCATGAGGAACCATATTCTTTGTTCTGTTAGAACCATTCATGTGTCAATTTGCCGTCTGTTCGTAATTATTAAATTTTTGAAATTTCTATCGACGCCGGACTTAAAACTTTTAGCATTTCAGAACAACTTCTCTTCAAATTTAATTTTATTCATAGATCTATTCATCTGTGTATCACAGAAGTTGAGGTCAATCTACGAAGTATACTGCAAAACAGACCCATATAATGAAGCTGCTGCCTTCATAATTGACGGTGGGGATGGTGTGCATAGGATAGCAGGCTGTCGCTGCCTCTCTCAAGAAATTGCAAGCTTTGTATCGGGAAAAAAGTACTATCTCATCGGTTCATACAGTAATTTCAAATTTATATTCCATCATTGAGGCTGTCATTGACAAAGGTTTGACTACTTGTTATACACGGTGGCCCACAAAAAGTTTTTTATTCAAAACCTATAACTGCACAAGTAATGGTCGTAGAATCTTCCGGGTGATCTCATTTTCAATGACATTTATTGTTCTTTTGACAGATAGACTATTGTGCATTCAAAGAAATAGTTCATGAACAGGTAATCAAAACGTATGGATGATTTTTTTCGTCATTGGGCGACACTAATTCTAAAAGCGCTAAAAAACGATTCACTTTTTTTAGAATCGCAGTAAAATTGTATCATTGATACATGATTCCTACTTATGAGACTGATCCTAATTCAATTTCACTCAACAGAGAAAAATTAAATTTTAAACCATCGACTCTTAACAATGCAATTCACAAAAGAAGAGCAAATATTCTTGGTCATAACTTTCAGTGATATCAAAAAGGACAGAAATTGTTCAACTATTTTAAAATCGGTTTCAAGTAAGAAGTAGAAACAAACGTATTGTGACAAAACCTGTTGAAGAGTTTTCTACACGTGGAACAATACTCAATGTAAACAAGGGGAATTCTGGAAGACGTTTCAGAAAAAGAATACCCGAAAACATCGAAATAATGCGCAGCAAAATTGAAGAGAATGAAAACTTTTCGTGAAAAACTTTCGGTTCGTGAAATTATTGAGATTTATTTTATTTTCCTAAAAAATCATGGATTCGCCAGGAATTGTTAGAAAATCAATGCGAGAAATGAAAGTACAATGTCAATAGGACGCCAAAAATAACGGCGGTCATTGGATATGATGAAAACATTGTCTACATGTGTTTATGCAAAAGGTAAACATTTTGCTTTGAAACGTATATTATTGGTATTGGTTCGTTTTTAAATATATTCACTGTTTTTGTATAAATGAAATTACAGATTGCTCTTTTAGAATAACCGTCGTGCAATGTAAAAAAATTATCCTCACATTTTGATTTTCTGCTTGTAACTTATGTTCATGAATACCCAATGGTTTTAGCTGATAAAAGAACAATATATATCAGTGAAAAAGAGATTACGTTGAAGTTTCTACGACCATCAGGTATGCAGTTATACGTATTTGAAATAAATGAAATTTTTTTGGCTCACCATGCTCATCAAATAGTAAAAAAAGTTTTGTCCATTTTATAAGTTGGAAATCGTAATTATAACGTACAACAGCTCTGTATTTTTTCTGATTTATGGTCCAGTGTCACGACTGAGGATTCGAGCAGTTAAAAATTGATTAGATGGTATCAATAAACAATATTAATGAGTTAATATGACAAATTATTTCCCAAGATTTGCACAAGCTTTCCGTATATTTTGAATTAATGTGTTTAGTTTTTCTGCTGGCTTTATATCCATTCTTCCGTATGCGATCAGAATAGTACACTTTTAATTATTAAGTTGGAAAGAAAGTCATGTCCTTTTTTATTTGATTACTTTACAGCCCACTTAGAGTCATAGAATTAGTAATTTTAAATCAAATTAGAGTCCTAGTGTCTCAATTAGTCCATGAGGAATAATAATTAGTAATATTCAATCAATTTTAACTTTCATGATGTGGATATTAATGAGGAGCATCTGATACGTTGTGTGCTCTATAAATATAAAAAGGACACCTGCTGTTGAAGCTGTAAGGAACATTCGAACTGTCTATGGGAGGAATGTTTGGAATAATATGAAATGACAGCGGGTGTTTGCAAAGTTCTCATCTGGAGATTTTAACCTCAAGAATTACTCACGTTCGGGAAGACCAAAATCAATTGATCAAGAAGCCATTAAAAATGCTCTTGAGATCGACCCAGAATTAACCAGCTCAGAATTGGCTCAAAAATTCAATAGAACTTAATCCACCATAATTTCACGCCTTTGTGATCTGGGAAATATTTCAAAACTTGAGCAATGGGCTCCCCATGATTCGAATGATGCTCAACGAAACCAAAGATTGACTGTCTGCACATCTTCGCTTTCAAGTAATCACCAAGACCCATTTGTGGAAAGAATTGACATTACAGAGGAAAAATGCGTTCTTTACAACAAAACTAGACGGAAAAGTGATTGGTTAGACCGAAACGAAAGTCCACAGCCAGTTCCAAAATGGGTAATATGCCCAAGGAAGATCATACTCTTTTTACGGTGGGACATGATAGGATTTAATCATTATGACTTATTTAACCCCAACCAAACAATAACAGTTGAAAAATATTGTTTGCAGCTTGATGATCTAAGAACTGCTCCATCAAGAAAATGACCAGCATTAATCAAAACATAAGGTGTTGTGCTTCAGCATGGCAATGCCCGACCTCATACAGTAAGAATAACTCAGGAAAAATTATAAGCTTCAATTAAGAAATTTTATCTCATCCACCTTATTCAGGTAATATGGCTCGTTCTGATTACTGTCTTTTCAGGTCTTTGCAACCTCACTTCAGCATCAAAATTTATGAAAATGGTGAACAACAAAAAAATTACCTCAGCTTGTTTCCCCCTACAAAATACAAGAATTTTGGGAAAACAGCATCAACAAGTTAGTTGACCATTGAGGAAAATTCATAGGAAATGAGGAAAATGATTGCAAAGATTTAAATAGTACTGTGGGATTTTTTGATGTAAAATAAATGGTTTGAGAAAAAACATGACTTTCTTGCCAGCCTGATGTTATACATTGAAAGTTTGGGCTCTGAAAGTGATTATGGTATGATTCATATTTTTTTAGTACGTCAGTATCATTTACGATAACTAATGAAACGTAGCAAAAATAGCAACGATATTAAACTTCTGAAAAAGCATCCAAATGTAGCTATTCACTGTCATTTATTTTATTATATATGAGTGTTAAATAAATGCCGCATCTTTAACATTTAAATTTTATTTACATTTCTAGATGATTAATCAAGGCTCAGTTTTAAGTGAATGAATAGTAGCAAGATCCCGTTCGACTCAACAAGTGGTAGATGTAGCACATATTTTCTACTCAGAATCCAATGACGAGCGGGAGTGTAAGTTGTTCTCAATGTATTAGAAACCTGTCGCACAGATGGTCCCATTCACATCAAAATTAACAGTTCTTGTTAATCCAGCTCTGTAAACCTCATGCATGAGCAACATTCCATTTTTTTGTTAGCTAATGTGTATGCTTGCTAAAAATAACTGGTTGTAATATCATGTATTTGAAGGAAGAACTTAAAACCACAAATCCTGAGACCTAATCAGAAAGTCTACGGAATTAACTCCAGTGGTTGAGAATCAATATAACTGAAAGTCTACGGATTTAACTACCAGTATATAAGGGAGATTCCTACTATAATAACATAGGAGAAATTGTGCACAAAAAATGTATATAAATTTATTTATTGAAGGAGAAACCTGGTGTTTTATTATAGTATTGATAATTATTGGTATTATTTAGTATTTCCACCTAACACACGCATACACCCAATTTTTATGTAGTCACAAATTAAATTCACACATGTCATAAAAGCCTTTGAAAATTAATGGCTTAAAATTTTGGTACGTGAAAATCAGCTTAAAACTAGTTTTCGATGAAAGTAAAATAATCCGCCATTTAAAAGAAACGTGTTCTGTGTTGAATGCAGCAATCTAATAGTTGATATCGTTGTATTCTGCTAAAATTCACATTAGATGATGAAAGATATGAGGTTTTTTTGAACATGAAACTTTGAAAAGGTATCGTCACCGACATGGAAATTCTACCATTATAACGGTGAGCCTATCTCTACTATATTCATGGAAAGCGCTAAATAACTGTCTATGTCATGCAGTTATAAGCTGAGGTTCAGCTGTAGTTCACTTTGCATTGATAACATTTGACTGGAATCCGTATTGCCTTCCTCGTCCAACTGAATAAAGATAGATTTTTGGTACAATTTGAAGGAGTACTTTTTGCTGTCACTTAGAAAGAATATGGAGACAAGAACGAGCCGTTTGTTTTATTCTTCGGTTGCAACCCAAATTTCATGAAGTCTGACGCAGCTCAATCTCACACATGCACTTTAATCACTCATAAACATTTCAGACATGTAAATGCGCTTGAATCTTCACAGGCATTTCAGTCACACACTAGCGCTGCAATCATAGACAGGACCTAGGAGGTAGGAAGGAAATAGATTCCGTACTTTATAGGATTGAGGGATTCGTCATCCAACATTTATTGATATAATTATTGAATATTTTCACAAAGCCAGAAGAAACGATGTATTACGGTAGCTGGTTCCAGGTTCAGAAAATTAGGCGTGAAAAGAAGTTCAAAGCCTGGGACGTCGTTAAGGTTCTTATCATTTGTTTATGACCCTTAATTCTAGTTCAAACGTTATTGTCTGTCGAAAAACCCTTCTAGGATAACATTGTTGAAACTATTGAGATATTTACAGGTCTCCATGGCTTGTCTTCACAGTTTTTTTAATTCTAGGTAGATGAGATCAAGCTTTTAAAAATGTCTTTTTTAGCTGAGATTTCTTAGTTCAGAAAACCCTTTCGTTGATTTACGCTAAATTTTCTCTATGTTAATAATGTTCATGCGTAAGGTAGGAAACAACAGATAAACTTCATATTCATCCGCAAATGTAGCTGCACTAACGCTATATAAAGCGGTAAGATGAAATTCTTTGACTTGTATTCAAAATTTCTTACAATGAAACTGTGGATGATGTTTGCATTTCAGACGCTTTTTTGCACTCGTCTGTCATGCATGAGAGTTTTAGTGATAGTGATACCAAGATCACTTTATTGTTGTGCTGATTCAATATATGTGTCATTCTGTCTTTTTTTGATATATTCTTTGTGGCATATGTAGTTTTGTGTTTTCGGTGAATTTCATAATTTTGCTGATGTATCCTATGTCAAAGTCGTTGATGTAAATTATAGATGTTGATGGGCAAAGAGCTTGAAATATTCCCTTGTGGACTTCTGATGCTACCTGTGTCAAATCCTTGAGTAATCATTAATCATCACTCTTTGAGTGCGACCAGTTGGCCAGTTTATGATCTATCATTAGTAGTGGCATTGTATTACATGCGCTTCCACTCTGGCCATTAGGATTCCATAGGGACTTTGTTGAAGGCTTTTTTGAAAGTCAATGGGTTCAGGGTCAATGGCTTTTGAACAGTCTTATGTGAAATTGTTTAGGGAAAGCATTGGTTCTAGTTGGTATTATTTTCTTAACAAAGTAATTCCTGGAATGTGTCAGTGTCGATAGTTTCTTACGAGACTAAGTTCGAGAAGCAATCACTTAAAAAACATTGTATTATCTTAATTTGACCCACCATCTTTGTGCCATTACCCATATTTGATCGTATGAAGCCATTGCCTTAGTTTTGCAGTTCCTTGTGAATATTTTTGATGATAAATATCATTGAGAAAGAAAATAGTTTTTGATTGTAAAGCACCGAACGAGAGTTTTCTTACCAAATGCCAACGGCAGTAAGAATGTTAGCCAAAACTAAAAAAATCTCCCACTTATCCCTATCCTTGCAACGATCATTTCAAAAGTACATTACAAGTAGAAGTAAACAATTTTAATCGTATTTGCTATCAGCTTTTTTCAAAAGTCGTGTAGAATTACATATATGATAGAAGAGTATGGATGAGTGTAAATACATGCATCCATTCATTCGTTGAAAAATGGATTTGGTGTTAATAGACCTTACAGAAAGAAATGAATGCTCAGCAAGTACCGTTGCTACCACAGCCGTCATCATTCCCAAGCTGCTCTTAACATTCATCAGCTGCATATAACCTCGCCAGAGGTGGATTAAAATTTCATTTGTAATCACTTAATTATTATATTTTTTCGTGGAGGTGAAGTGGGTAAAGGCACTTTGGTTTTTTGAATTTGTATGATGACTGTTTAAAGAATTTATGTCTGGATTCAAAGATAAATATTCTTCAATGAAAAAAAAATAAAACCATCCAAAACAGAAAAAAGCATGATAAATAGTAAAATATACCAAAGAAATCAGGAATCACACTCCTATCAATATTTTACACTTCAATTCCGTGATCTTTTCAGAGTTACTATATTTTTGGAAGCTTGCAATCAGTAGGGCTGCGTTCACCAATTTAATCCAAAATTTTACTTTATTGGATATCTGTGAGGCTCTAGTACCCATTTACATAGTTCTACAATTTGGTCAAACCATATCTCTTTTATAGTTTAGGCCACTAGTTAACCACATTGGATCTAATAATAACTGGCCCACAGCGTGTGTAACTGAAAATGAAGTTAAGGTATTTAAATCATATATTGGTTATCATTTCGATCATAAACGTTTTTTGCAGCACAGCTTCGAGGTTCGACTAAAGAAATTAGAACAGAAACCATTTCTACTGCTGTTGAATGACTTTTCGTAGGGATGAGGTACATTAACTGTTCGTTATCCATGTCCAATCTTGAAGCGAAAATGTTCGGATAATTTGGAGGCACTGTTATTATAGTTATTTCTCCTTACATTGTGAACTAAAGCCTGCAAGCACGTAAGAAGCTTTGTTATAAGTAAAGTTAAGAATCTCTTAGGAATTTACATTCTTTACATTCTTTCTCACAAAATTGTTAGAACACTAGTAAATTGTCAAAGTAATCAAGTTTATTTCAAGCATCTAGAGAAATAATGAGCATGCATTTTTCATCTCAATTTAGATTACATTGTAACGTTAATGGTTCAGTAAGTTTTTGAAAATCATTTTTCAAGTGTTTATACTTTCAATCGGATATAAGTTGCAACACTGGGAGGTCGACACAGAATAATTTAGTAGAAAGCAATCAAATGGAAAATGGCAAGTAAAATAGGAAATGCAATAAATTAACAGATCAAATACGTTGAACTACCTCGTAAGCCTAGCTAGAAAGATATACAAATTGTTTTAGTAGGCTGAATAAATTTAAATGAAAATACATTTTTTAAGAAGGAATTTCTTTAACTTTGTTCCGTGACTTTTTAAAAGTATAATGTATAACATCAAAAGTACAATGGACTAGTTGAATTTGTATACTTTTCTACCTTTGAACCAACTATTCCTAACCAAATGGAGCATTTAGTTTACTTTTTGATGAACTTGGCTGCTTTTGAAATACTTTTCTAAACCATTTATGGAAAAGACACACTGAGGTAGAAGGGCTGAAAGCTAATGTATCACGCAAACCATGACAGCAAAAAACTTTTCAGTAAAATAAGATACACGATCATTTTATTATAATTTTCTTTGCTTGCGTGGATGTAAAAACAGGGTGAGTACTTTAACAGCATATAGTGTACCTACATGCTTTCACGCAGAGTAATGTGAACTGGTGCTCTGCATACAGTGGTCTAAATACACGCTAATACTTTGGAAATAAGGAAGTTATAAACATGGTACAATTTAATTTTATTCTCGTTTCATGTTTGATTCAAAATGCACAAAAAGTTGCACTGACTGTTGGTTTCGTGAGTGTTTCTGAAGTCTTTTTTAACCTATAATAATATGTTAAGCCAGTCTAAATGTTTCTTCTTTTGTAGTCCATTCTAGAGAACTGCAAAAAATGTTCTGGTTAGGTTAATGAAATGTTACTTAAGGCTTTCTACAGTTCAGCGATTATGGTTAAGGAAATACTGTTTATACAAATCAACTTTTATAAACATATATACCGTGAGGAGCAGAATAATACAACACGTTGATTAAATCGCCAGATTGCACATTTATAGACCACATACAATTACGAAAATTGAACTATATACAAACAATAGTATAAAAAGGTAAATAACATGCCTAAAACCCGCAAACATTTAATACAAAAAAATATATAGGAACATTTATAATTAAAACGAGAACATAAGTTTACAACATATTTCAAGATAAACATACATTAATACTTCGTTGCATAGCCCTTATTATTGAATATGGCTTCGAGACGTTTATAGTAGTTCACTACCAGCTTTTTTCAAGTTTAGGGAGTAATCTTATATTCTTCAATGTACATTTCTTTGAGCTCATTGATGTTATTGAAACCTCTCTTCTGAATCTTCAATTTCAATTCCCTCCACAAGTTTTCGATCAAATTCATGTCCGGGTTTTGACTTGGCTATTCTAAAATGTTTATCTTCTTCATCCTCAACCATTCCTTGGTTTCGTTTGCAGTATGCTTTGGATCATTGTCCTGTTGGAATTTCCATCCACGTTTCAATTTTAACAAACGAGCTGAAGGTAGGAGTTGCTCCTCTAATATTTCACGATATTTCCTGTCATTCATGGATCCTTCATTAATGTGAAGTTTACCTACCCCTGATGAGCTGAAACATCCCCACACCATTATTGAGCCACTTCCAAACTTAACAGTGGGTATGGTACACTTTGGTTTATACTCTTCGTTTTGTTGCCTCCAAACATGGTTTGTGCTGTTTCTCCCCAATAGTTCGATTTTGGTTTCATCTGACCACAGTACTGAGTTTCAAAACCCTGCTGACTTGTTTAAATGGTCGTTGGCATACTTCAGCCTGGCCTTGACGTGACGTTTCTGGAGAAGAGGTGTCCTGTCGAGGGGTGCGGGAGCGAAGACTTCCACGGCGTAGTGCCCTGCTGATCGTGTGTTTACTAGCTTCGAAACCGGATGCCTTGAGATCATCTATCAATTATTCACGAGTAGTTTGAGGCGTCTGCACTACTGTTTGGACCCATTTTCGAGCAGTACGGTCGTTAATCTTCCGTGGACGGCCAGTTCGAGGCTTGCTGAGAGTCGTATTCCGGCATTTCCACTTACTTATTATGGTTCCATCCGATGCTATAGGAACACACAGTTGTGTACTTATCTTCCTATTTCCCAAACCTTCATTATGGAGCTCCACAATACGTTCGTGAAGATCTTGGCTGATGTTCTTATTCATACCCATGCTTATGACCTTTCAGAACGAGAGCTGCTGTACCAATGACACGTTATTGAAGATGAATGCTGACAAAAGTTCGGCTGCCAAATAGTAGAATGTATTAAAACATTCTGGAATATTCCTACAATAATTTTCATGAATAATATCGAGAAAAAAGTTGGACATTGTAAATTTTTGTTCACGTATTTATTTTACATGTTTCTATATATTTTTTATCAAATATTTGTGGGTTTTAGATATATCATTAATCTTTTTAAACTATTGTTCATATATGATCGAATTTTCGTAATTGCACGTGGTCTATATATGTGTAATCTGGTGATTTAATCAACGTGTTGTATTATTTTGCTCCCCACAGTGTTTTTTTCCGTACCAACAACGTGATAGAACTGGGTACATTGTTTGTTATATTTTTGCCTTATAATGTTTAAAATTTAACTTTCCTAACAATATTCAGCAATGGCATTCAAATGCAGATATCATTCTTAGATTGAACAGTAGTGTTATAGTAACTAGTAAGAAATTAACGCTAAATCATTGTAGAGAAATGATACACACGTAGAGCGTCCGTATTGGGTCTGCACTAAATGTGTAACATTAATTTGTTTTCGTTCAATGTCTAACTTATATATACCTCAGACAATTTCCACACCAGTCAGTACAATCGTTTCTTCGAATTATTTTTTTAAAAGTTCTACTTATTTCAGAAAAAAATACACAAGCAAATTGGTCAAATATTTAGATCGCGTGATTAATACCGAGTCGATTTTAAAGAAGTATTTAGAATAATTTTCTGGCCAATATTGGGAACTCAGGAACTGGCTAAAAACTCAAGCCGTATTTAAGAAACTCGCTTACTTCGTTGGGTAGTGGTTATTTGAACACTCTTTCATATTTCGAGAATTAATATGTTTCATAAATAATCTTACCTTCCGTTTCAACTCATGACAATCACTGCAACACTTAGGATAAAATAAATGTTTTATTTTATCAAGTTATGAGACGGCCATGTTCGAATTCTGATCAATTCGGGTTTATGTATGTTTAATTTGTTTTTCTGTTGATACAAATTGTTTTTACCTTATCAGTATACCTAACATATGAAACTAGTTTAGAATGTCTCAGAATTTTAAATAGTATTGGTTGTTTTTGACTCGTTTGACCCTTCCCCAGGATGAATTGTATTTACTTGATTGAAAATAGGCTGTTTAACACCCAAATATAAACGGAGACCAACCTAAAAACGTGTTATAGGCCTAACGTTTTCAATCCTCAAAAGCAATAGTATCAAATTAATGAAATCAAAACTATTGTATTGCAGATTATTAACTAGCACTTTTGAAGGATAAAGAAGCTTAGTTCACTCAACGCACGGGATACGAGGATGGTGCCAGGTTTCGCTGCAATTGTTAACGGAAGTAAGTGGCATCCTATTTTTCACGCAAATTCGACTAAATATACCTGAAATTCTCAAAATCCGACTCCTACACTGAAAAGGCATCATTCGTTTTGTGTATCAAAGTCATGGAAAAAACTTCACCTGTTTCCTCACAATAATGAAGGCCCAAAGTGAAAAAGTCTAAGAAACATCTGTCTATATCTGTTTGATTTTACTCATGAACAATTTTGAACGTGCAGCATTCATCAATACTGTTATGTTTTTTTCGAGCATAGTGGATTTTAATGAAATTCAAAGCATGCCAGAATTTGCTTCGAAAATGACTTGAGTATTCACACTTAGAATGACGTGAACGTTTTTCTAAATGCCCATGAACTTCAACTATTTTGTAGGTAAAATACTTTTACGGCTATATAATATGTGATATATGGCTAGCCCAAGGACTACTATAAACAGGACGTGCACCGCCATGTAGCTGACTACGGTAGCGGAGGCCAGTTCAATAAGCTCAGTTTGCCTCCATCTGTCACAGTGCGAATATTGTCGTAGTCTGTCGCTCGGTTTGAATCGGACATTGTTGTTTGTTTCGAGGCACATTGCTGCATTTCTAAGTGGATACTGTTTGTTTACAAATTTTATTGCTAATTATATTGTCAGGCAGCGCATGTGTTGTCGAGCCCCATTCTTGAATAGTTACCCCTAAGTCTTTATTTTTCTTCCATGTATTCAGCTCGTGGTAGGCCTCTAGCGCACTGTGCCTACGCTGATGGTTGGCCCGTGCATTTTACTTGAGTTAGCCCTTTAATTTCATTTGTATTGTATATCAATATTCCAGCATTAATTTGACTACCTAGCAGAGTAGCACAAATATTTTACATGTAATTTTACTTGTATGTACCGTGTTATGCAGTATTTTATGTTTGCATGCGTTATTTTTGCAAAAGGAAATAATTCACTGTCTTAGCTGATCTGTAACCGTATGTTGAAGAGGCATTGTAAGCAGGGCGATCAATAAACACCTCACATCCCAAGGTCGAAAGCGTTTCCTTTCTCCTTTTTAAATAGGCTTTAGTCCTCAGAGACATCTCGCCTTTAAAGGGGTTTAAGGAACCCCCTTGGGAGGACAA
>VCRD01003041.1:0-13861 GCA_006783055.1 Trinorchestia longiramus
AGGATCCGCGAATGTTGCCAGCCTAATAGTCCTTTGTTTATTTTGGAACGCTCAGATCTGATTATTTAATATAAATAAAATATATATCCCTGGGTTGTCACTAACCTTGCCAACGAGACTAAAACAAGACTAAAATTCTGTAATAATTTTTACGACAATCTCTAGTGAGATTAATGAATTAAGTGGTACTTATATTAAATTAGATAAATGCAAACTTATATTTAATTAGGTAATTGCTAACATATTTTAATGAGATAATTGCTATTACAGAAATATGAATGGTAGATTGAGTGATACCGTTCATGCTACATGCCGTTTCTTCAGCCGCTGCTCAGAGTCTTAAAACAGAAAGAGACTCGTTATTTTACATTTCTGGGTCACGATCTAAGTACAAATTGAACGAATGCAATCACGATTCAATAACTTTTTACTGATAAAAAAGCTTTAATAATAAGGACTTACTTCGGACCATCATGTCCGTGCATTACTTAGAATCGAAATAGATACATCCATGTTGAAGAAATTGTGTTTGACGTTGAAATTAAACCTATTGTTGTTGTATTGTTCGACTGTCATGATCGGCTACTGAGGACATATACTAAGGAATATCATTTATTAATTTAAGTCTCGTGATGCGAGAAGAATTATTTGCAATATTCTGTCGTGGAACAAGTAATGTGGGGCTATTGAGAAGGAGGGAGGGTACAGGGGGATTGGAAGGCAGGTGGGGAAGAGGAGGAAAAGAAGAGGGACTACAGAAAGGGGCGGAGCTGGAAGCACGGAAGAAGGGGAGAAGAGGAAGGCCTGTTGCGTAGGCAGAGGGTATCCATACTACGGTCGTGCAGTCCTGTCCTCTTGATCAGAGTCGTCGTGGCAGCGGCGCTGGATGCACGCGTTCAAGTTACAAGCACTTGCTTCACTAACTCAGAGCTAACTGTTGCGTTGCACGGAGACGATTTAACATCTTAAAAATAGTTCGAAATTTATTTAAGAACTACAGTCGGAAAAATTAACAACTAAAATTTTTTTTCAGTTTAGGATTACTTGCCATTTGATGATATAGTGAATCTACAGTTCTTTCGTCGCAGTATTGAAACAACATTAATATTCATATATACCAAAAAAATTCTACCTGTTTATAGACTGCGTATAAATCATGGTAAGTGGCACTAGTGAATCTCAAGCAATAATTTCCAGTCTTTAGGATGACTAAATCGGATATAATTATTAGTTCAGTGTGATATCTTAAGTATTATTATCTATGACTTACACTAATTCATTTATACGACGATAATATATGTTTAACATTATGTAATAAGTAGTTACATACGTGACATTATTACATTTTTCTGGCTACTGACTGTAGAAAACTCCATTACTGAAAATAAAAGAATTACTGTGATAGAAACCATGTCATCTTGCATCCATCGCTTGAAAATTCTCAATTAAACCAAATAACAATTGTTCTTCATGCCAGAATGATTTCTTTAAGTGTGACTATTGAAGTAAGTGACGGACTGAAATATAATAAAGAACACTCAGGAAGTTAACTCAATTGAGTTAGAGTATCAAGCATCCAGACACATAAACTGCTTCTCACTCGACAAATTCAATACTTGACACAAAGTTAGCCAGCAAGCTGTTAATTGATTTCTTTCAATGAATCACGAAAATATTACAGAGGAAAAGCCTACCTGTGCACTTTAACTCCTTTTTAATGCACAACGGAACAGCATAAACGATCACCAGTGTAAATAAAAAAGTTAATAAAGTTGAATAAACGTACACGCTCTCTCATTATTGTATGCAGCTTTTTTAACCTCGCTCTTCAAAGTTTGGTGCTCACCGCACACACAAAACAGGGATTTCTCCCCTGGCTTCATATGCTTCATAACAGCTATTGCTTCATTAATTTAAAATATTTTTTGCTTACCTCTTCCACAGAAAACTTCTTCGCTGCCCGTGCGTGAACCTTTTATTGGACCAGAAAAAAGTTCAATGAAGTTCCGCTGGCATCTTCCAGCTCAACTTTTCAGCAACGTTTCGACCAAGTCTACTTTTCTCAGAAATCCTGCTTCACAAAAAAAATCGCGTCCTGAAACTGAGAAAGCAAACTTCAGGACGCAGCTCGCAACCGCCGGCAGGCACCGGACTTCGTTCTACCTCGGCCACCAGCTGCTGTGGTCGGTCGCAGCGGTCATCATTTTAACGATAATGAGCAGCGCTGAGGCCGTCATAGATGCGCAGAACACGCTCAGCTGCCACCGCCGCCAGTACCGCTACAAAATAACGGAAACGGATGCAAGTGGACGAGCGTGTTGGGACTATGTGAACGTGATGAGCTGCTGGGGACGATGTGAGAGTCATGAGGTCAGTGAGAATTTTCTTTAACTTCAGTATTGTAATATTTTTTATGAAGTAAAAGTCTTAATTTTATCGAATGGGACCAGAGAAACAAACTTTATTGTCTTCAACTGTACAAAACAGTCAGGAATTAGTGTGCAGCAGAGACTTGCTCTCATGCAATCCAGTTTTGTTTGTCATGGGTCACGGCCCAAATCTATAAATTTATTGATGATTTACTACATTCTTATAGGGCGAGAATCTTTTTACGGAACATATTGATATTCTTTCAATTACAGCCTTTTTCTTTGTAATATTCATAGGTATATTATGTGGTAATTTAATATTCCTGACCATTCTTATATGGTGACAATCTCATATCCATACCATACGAGTTTATACTAACAATTCGCTACCGAATTACTACGGTCGAACCCCCACTTTTTGTTTTATATTGATCGAAGAAATTTGGTTAAAGACATCAGTTTACTTCAATTGCTTCCATGTAAAGTGAAACTAACAAATTCTACGACAAAGTTGTTTGCTCATGTTTTGAGCGACTTGACATGACAAGTAGTGGTTTGACTGGTATAACATTTAGTTAAGTCGGACTCTACAGCGACGGTGCATGACTGACTGCATTTAGGTATCTAGGATACAAGCTCACTGAGGCATTCAGTAGCCGCGACGAGGCTGGTCTAGTTTGATCTCTGCATTGCAGTCTAGACTTTTAGGTGAGTACTGAGTGCAGACATGGTAATATTCTCATGCTTCATAATGAATCACAGACACACAATATGTTTAGAACACCACTGCACTCTCTACAGAATTACAGGTAGACGATACTCCTGCAATAACGTGGTCGGTTTTACAGGACTGAATAGCAAGTGAACAACAGCTTTTCAATGCTGGCACTCCACTAAACTACTGCAGTTAGCCATGACTGACATCGCTGTGATGTTAGTAATGCTGTTGCTTGAACTCTGTCACGTTACTGCCATGGTAACTATTAGGTGTTACGATTCCGCTCTGTTATGCCACTCTGTTATCACGCTCTATTGTCTTTCTCCCTTTGTTATTGCACTCTATTATCGCGCTCTGTTATCGCGCTCTGTTGTCTCTCTCTGTTATCTTGCTGTCATCTCCCAACACTTGCCTGCAGCTGTAACGAGCTTAGGCTGCAGATGTAGTTAGGCCTGCATCTCTGGTCTGATGAGCTGCAGCCCAAGTTGTCGCCCCTAACAGCAAATTTATAATTAGAGCCTCGTAGACCCTCAGCTGGGGTCTAACTGCACTGTAGACCCTCAGCTGGGGTCTAACTGCACTGCAGACCCTCAGCTGGGGTCTAACTGCACTGTAGACCCCCAAACTAGAGGTCTGCATTACAGTTACCAGGGAGACAGGTAAGTCTCTGGGGTATACATAGACAGCAAGCGAAGACTATTATAATAATGCGATGATTGTCTCTAAATTTCAATTGTTTCCATTAGTTTTGAAGCGTAAATATAAATAAAAGATGTTCTACTTATTTGAAAATACGGGGAAGATATGATGCCTTGAATTAATGTTATTGAAGTTCTGTTGAGTCAGTAATGAGAGTAGAATGAAGGATCAATGGATGGATTTTGGGAATAAATTCGAGTCACGGATAAGTTCAAATTAGGCTTGCTTAGAATAAGTTAGACTTGGTTTTAATATAAATACTAAGTTTCTAAAAAAGTTATGCTTGTCTGCTGAACACTTAACAGATGCAAGAAGAACTTTGTTGCTTGTAGAGTTTAATTTGATGGCCTTAATACACCTGGGAGCCCAAGTGAGGCATCTAATTACCGTAGACTAGTTTTCGAGAATGGGCATTTAATATCTTTGGTCTACGGATATTAAAACTAACATTTAATTTACTCTGCCGATTCAGATAGGGTTATTTATGCATCAATAAATTTACAAGTCTTATATGAGTTATGAAACAGGACTGTTGAAAGTGAACCAATTGATATTGATGGAGATCAATGAAGAGGGTTCCTTTTGTTTCATGTGACCTTCACGTATTAACAAAACTTGAACTAATTAATGAACTCATTAATGAAACTTGAGTTCATTCATGTACTTATAAACAAAATTGAAGCTAATTAATGTACTCATTATTCCAACAAAAGATTTTTGTTTTCTTCAACAGATCGCAGACTGGAAATTCCCGTACAAGCGGAGCCATCATCCAGTGTGTCAGCACGCCGGCACTAAAGAGAGCGAAGTGATACTCCGCAACTGTGATGCTGGTGTTGCTGCTGGTACAGAAGTGCACAAGTTCACTGAAGCAGCTGTGTGTGCCTGTGCTCTGTGTAAGAGTTCTGAGACTTCATGTGAGGGATTGAGGTTCCGTGGCGTCCGCAGGGCTCCCAGGGAAGCTGGATCATCAGGGATCCGTGATCCCGGTACCGAACATGGCAAGGGAGGTGACGGTGACAGGGAAGTTACCGGGATCTCGAAACGGGAGCACATCATTGACGTTGAGGTGGCGGGACCGAGTGATGACGTAGGGACGAGACGGTTGTCACGGGACACGTCAGCTCTCATGGTCGCTAGACATGGTAACTTTGCAGACAAGCTTGACCAAGCCTTGGCCAGACAGAGCGCGCGATACGAGCAGCTTGCAATGGATGAATCTGCTCACAAATTCAAAGGAATGTTCAAGCACGCGCAAGACGAGTCATACGGGCATGTGAAACGCAGTTCCGACGGTAGCTTTGCACGTGTTCAGCACATGCATGACCCTCTATACCCATCACCGTCACGTGTTCCCGTAAAAAAAGACCAGGAAAACTTGGAAATTTCCGCTGATGGATACCAGACTGCTCCGTATCCTGACTACGAGGATGACGATGACGAAGACGAGGAGTTTTTCTACGAGGACGAGGGCAGCCGCGCGGTGCGTATCGGTGCTACGGGCAAAGGTGTCATCAGTTCAGCAAGCGCTGCTCAAAGGCCAAAGGAAAATGAAGAATTTCTTTTGAAAAGTTCCGAGGAAGCAGCAGAGATGCCAAAACTTTCACTGTTGCGTAAGCAATTAAACGAACGCGATGATGAAAAGACGCCGTCTTTCGAGGACGTTGTGCGCATGATCGCCAATTATCGAAAACTGGAGCAGTTTGCTAGAGGGAGGTCTAGGAGGAACTCTCTGCACAACGAGTTTGTGGTCGAATAAAAGAAAACAACGCACGCCTGATGGCAACACTCATCCTATGAATTCCAGTTGGAATTGACTGAAGTCGAACTAGACATTGGAATGACAGACCTAACGCACGACATGATTATTGCATTATGAAATTGTCAATTAATAATGACTAGTTTATTCCCACAACTAACTGGAATTAATTATCACTAACAGAGAGTTTTCAGTAAGGACAACTAACACACACACACACACACACACACACACATATATATATATATATATATATATATATATATATATATATATATATATATATATATATATATATATATATATATATATATATATATAATTTATAAGTAACCAGTAGACTTACGCATCGCATTTGAAGTAATCAATCATAATGTACACTGACGGTAATCCTTCGCTAAAGATAATTATTAAGTATTCTGCTCGTGGGTGATGCTTTACTAATTGATAAGGGCAATCACTAATTGATAAGTGCAAATTGCAAAATACGTATAACTGAGCATAGCAAACAATAAAGCTGGGTTAGCAAGCATGGAAACCAACTTTTAATAACTTCCACAAAATATTTGATGTCATTGGCAACTTCTCAAGTGCGATCAACTTGTGTGCAATGAAAACACCTCCAACAAAACCAACAGAGTCAATATTTTAAGCCTGCACCATGTGGTTGAGCATGAAATGCATCACAAGTGTGATGGTCACCACCACATATAGCCATCAAGCGTCGTGTTCTCTCTAAATCCACCTCGTCGTTAAACTGAGTTCTGGTGAATTGCTGTCAATGCTCGCATGTACCAGCACGTCATTTCTGTTCACTCGCCGTGTAGTTACAGTATTGGATAGTCATCCTATATATTGGTATCCTAGATACTTAAAGACAGTATTGGATAGTCATCCTAGATATTGGTATCCTAGATACCTAAAGACAGTATTGGATAGTCATCCTAGATATTGGTATCCTAGATACCTGAAAACAGCATTGAACAGTAATCTTAGACATTGCTATACAAGCTACCTAGATACCTAACAACAGTATTGGACAGCGTGTTCCACATTGCGGAATAATTTCAACGACAGAAGAAAAATTTTGCAGATCTAAAAATCCGAATACAAAATATTAACTAACACAGTTTAAAATTATGAATGTATATCTCTTGAGAAGTTACGTTGTAGTTTGCAATGTATTTCAACTAATTACAAGAAGACTTGGACGACACTCGTTAGTGAGAGAGAGCGAGTGCAGAACACAGCATTGTGTGAAGCTCACTGTTGTTTCAGAGGTTTCATTAACAACAAATTGCGCCATTCACTTAGCCTCGACTTAATTTACTCATCCACTTAGCGCATGAACAATGAATGAGTTTTCAGTAATGACATCATCAGTAAAGCTGCACTTGATACAAGTTAAGACCCGTACACAATGTTCGTGTATTTCAAGAACACAGGGACAAAAACTGAACAAACACTCCTGCTTCAAAAGCTTGCATTATAGAAATTAATTTTTTCTAAATAAATGAAGAAAAATTTCAAAATTTTCCAGCTATTGCCTGGTTGTAGACAAGATACAGCGGTGCTCCTGCGATGATCTTGCATTAGAGAGACACTTCGTATCTATGCAGGTTGCTCCTCACGGTTGCATTTTGTCCTCCTTATTGAATAGTATTATTTATTCTAGATTTGTGTTTATGCTTTACAGACATAACTCTATACATGTTAAATGTTGACGTTGTACCACATAACGAACATACGTCGAATTCGTGTTATTTATAGGACTGTATTTATTCTTGAGTGCCATGTTAATTACTAAGCCATGAGAGTATCGTAAAACACAAATAAACTTTACATACGTCAGGCGGTATCCAGGCTACGTGATACTCAGTAAAGTATCCGGATTAATTAAACCAAATTTCTAGGATTGTATGATTAGAATTAATGATGACAAGATGGTTACGTACTGATAGTGATAATTTCCGATGTATTTTTCTTCAAATAAAGTACATTTGAATGCTACTGTGTTTTGTTTTCATAGAAAGCACACGAACGAGTACTTGCTCTGCTCATGTCATGTTTGACGCAAAATAAAATCAAGATCCCACTTTTATGAAAATTCAAAAGTGACTTCACACGCCCGCTCTTCATAAAATCTACATACTGGTTCACTGAAATCAGTGTATTACTTACTATACAGTTACACTGCCATCACAATACAATTATGGTGGCATTGCAACACAATTATTGTGGTATTACAGTACAAATATTGCGATATCACAATACAATTATTGCAGTATTAAAACACAATTATTGTGGCGGTATGTTTAATAAGAATGAGATAATATTTAGTTCCAATAAAGTTGATTCATAAATTAGGATATAGTCGACAAATTCTTCCAGTAATACACTCTTGTATTCTACAAGACATGGAAGAAAATCGTTGCATAATAGGCTTCACAGTGTGGGTTTGCTGAGTGCATTTACACTGCGAAATATATATCAATAAAGTCTCTATATAATATTTCATAGAAGCATAAGATTAAAGTTTCTGGAGAACTTGAACCCTACTCTCGTACAAAATAAGACTCATGTTAGTCATACAACACTGGCGCATGAGACCCGAGGAAGAATTATGCACCGTACAGTCAGCAATGTGTGTGCTACACAGCAGTATGAAACAGCGTTCATTAAAACGTCATACTCGCTCTACAGTATAACAATGACTTACCAGTATAACAATGACTTGCTAAGCTGCTTCTGTTCACATGAAACTCTGCGTGTGCGCATTCAGGCAGAGAAATATTTTAAGAATATTTTTTTTATGACACGAGAACCTGCAGTTTACAACATATACTTCACTGCACCATGGCAGTTCCTCTTCATGACTCTAATGTCTTCTTTAGAGTCAAACAATCCATCATAGTAGAGTCATAAAATGTTAGAAGAATAAAGGAAGTCTTTGACCATCATTTAAGCAAACGAGTAGTTTGTGCTGACAGTCTGCTACAGAACACAACACAGTGCTGACAGTCTGCTACAGAACACAACACAGTGCTGACAGTCTGCTACAGAACACAACACAGTGCTGACAGTCTGCTACAGAACACAACACAGTGCTGACAGTCTGCTACAGAACACAACACAGTGCTGACAGTCTGCTACAGAACACAACACAGAGCAAGACTGTAAAAGAAGCCTAAGTTTTAATGTCCTACTGACTGGACTGTCAGCTGTTGACTGTGACTTAAACTTTGCTGGTTTGCTAAGTTACTGAACGTTGCTGCTAGTCTCGCACTATTCTTTTCAGAAAAAGATCTGAGACATTCAAGTTCATGCTTGCCTAGTTACTAGTTAGGGATGAGTAACAGCAATGTACATACGTCTGTGTACATTCAATCTATTCAACTGTTAATAATAAATTATATCGATTTCATAAGGAATATTGAAATCTTTCAATACATTGAGTGAAAATGAAGTTTTCTAAAAACAAGATATCCAAAATGAGTGGTGCTCAGCTATCAATAATTAGTAAATAATTATTGTCAATTGCCAGACGAGTTGTGAGAGACTTGAAAATTCTCTCTTTTCTGATCAGTGTATGATAAAAATACTAAATTTAATATTAATGAGCAGCAATGTGTCATAACTTCAATGTTGGTTCCATGACGAAAAAATATCAGACTCTGAGTTAAAGCAGCGCTACGTATCTATTCTACCGTATTCAGTCGAGACACTTCATGTATCTATTCTACCGTATTCAGTCGAGACACTTCATGTATCTATTCTACCGTATTCAGTCGAGACACTTCATGTATCTATTCTACCGTATTCAGTCGAGACACTTCACGTATCTATTCTACCGTATTCAGTCGAGACACTTCATGTATCTATTCTACCGTATTCAGTCGAGACACTTCATGTATCTATTCTACCGTGTTCAGTCGAGACACTTCATGTATCTATTCTACCGTGTTCAGTCGAGACACTTCACATAACGTGTTTGAGTAAACGATGAAATTCAATGCTTGAATGCTTGTATTATTTAAACATCAGGACTTCGCATGGCAACTAATGAAAAGAGATAAACTTGCCACTACCATGATAATCATCACCACCACCATCACTATCACCACCGCCATCATCATTATCATGATGAACATCACCGTAAACATCATCATAATTGGTGGTTGGAACAAGTGCTTATTTCAAGCCATGAACAAATGCATGGGATTATTTGCATCAGTTTGGTGTCACGAGTGGCGTCGTAACTCATATTAGTGAGGTGCTTGTGAGTGGCTCAGGAATATGTTGAGTGGCGCTGGTCACTACACCCTTCATTACGCCACTCATGAGCTACTCAAACACTACTCACACACCACTGACATGCTACTCACGCATCAATCACACGCCACTCATACTCCTCTCAAACACCACTCACACACCTCTCACACACCACTCGCACACCACTGACATGCTACTCACATACCACTCACACACCACTCACACACCACTCACACACCACTCACTAGCACGTCGCACGCAAAGCAACAAAGAAGAGCTCTCTCAAAATTTTCCTTCATTTTGCGTTGAATTTTTTTCACTTTACAAATTTAGTTTTATTGTGTTGTGCCGGCTGCTTTTTTCTTAGGTCTGCAGCTTTTTTCTGTTTTGAAGTTGTTTTCGTTTCAAAGTTCTTCTTATTTGAAATGTGTAACGTAGATCTAGGTTTCCTTGCCTCTTTTAGTCTGTATTTTTTATCGTATTTAAATTTTGAGGATTTTGCTTTCACATCCCCACAAATTTTCCTGTGAATTCATTTCTATAAAAAAACAGCGCAAACTTCCTCATTATTTTGTTTAGTAAGAAAATTTTAACTGTGTAAGAAATTTTTGAGCCATGTTAGAGATCCAATAGAGTAAAGCAACGGAAGATGCAGCTGTATGGTGGAGTGAATAGAGATGCAGCTGTATGGTGGAGTGAATAGAGATGCAGCTGTGTGGTGCTATCAATAGTGAATAGAGATGCAGCTGTACGGTGGAATAGAGTAGAATGACACACCAATAAGCCGTTTACTCCATTTTTGGTTTGCTGCCCAAGTCCCATTCTGTCTCACAACATCAATCACGCACATGCACCTCAACTACACAAAGCCATTTCAATCACGTACACGCACTTTACTCGCGTACTGGTTCTTCAGTCATGCACATGCACCTCAATCACACATAGGCCAGGAGTTAGGGATACAAAGACCGTATTTACCAATATTGGGGACTCTTTATCTAATGTTTGTCGAGACGATTTTTGAATGTGTTCAGAGTCCCAGTACAAATGGTTTTTTCGGGAAATTTGTTTCAAGTTTCGGTAACTTTAACTGAAAAGAAGTTTAGAATCTGAAATGTTTTGGAGTTTCTTATTATTAGTTGTTGGCCTTTATTTCAGGTTTGCACGTTATCGTCTGTGTTGAAAAGTGCTTCCGGGGTAAAATCGATCAGGCCATTGAGATATTCATAGATCTCGATGATGAGTTCGAGAAATAGTCAGTTTAAGTCAGCCAGTCAGTCAGTCAGTCTGTCAGTCAGTCAGTCAGTCAGCAGTCAGTCAGTCAGTCAGTCAGTCAGCCTTCCTGGTCCCTGTGCCACCGGCAGAGAATATTCGAGGCTGTGTGGGGATTCGATCCGTCGCAAAAATGGACCTGGCAGCACAAATACAGATCACTAACCACTCTCTTAAAATGACATCAATTCTTTCTGCAGCAATCAAATCAATCTTCTATTAATTTTTTCTTGATCAGGAGATGACCTAGAAGCTATATCACTCAATCTGTCGTGACCCCTGTAACAGAATACCTGTCATGCTATTCCAACATCCCGCTCAGTTCTTCTCAATTTCTGTCTTTGAAAGAGTATCCGTGGAGCTCACACTTCACAAAGCATATCACATATTCCCTGGTTTTTAGGATCGTCTTCCGTAATATGTTTGAGGCGCAATTTTCGTCATTGCAGTTGTGATCGGTCTCTCAGCAGGACAGAACAAACTTGCGGTTGTTTGCTCAGCAATCGCAGTTTGCTGGCAGCTGCATTGCGCTCTCAGGATTCTGTCTCCACGTCGGGCTGATTGTTTCAGAAAAATTGTTTCATTTTAACGACGAGAAATTAAGTTTAAAAACGACCCAGTATAATTCAACTCAATATATAACTCATGCATGTGTTCTATGAACTACAATTTACGTTCTTTTTGAATACGCAGATTCATTTGAAAAATTCCTTCGCGTAGAAACTATTTTATGCGAAACGCCATTGAGAAGTGCGTGGGAATTTATATAGTTAGTTCAATTTCAAAGAATTCATTGATCATGATAGCTTTAAGAAATTAATCTCGGACCAAATCAAGCGCCGCAATCATTAATTCTTTTAGCAGTGTTGTCACTACGTTTCCTTTGTAGTGATGCCAGTTCTTCCAAAGACTTTATTGAAGAGAGTACTCGAGTTCTGCCTCGTTATTTCTTAAATTAGACCTAAGACCTGTTCAGTGACTACTTTATCAGTCACAACCAGATCAGGAAATCAGTCTTCACTATTATTAATACCATGAATTTCTCAATTTCTTTGTCTGTTCCAAAGAATTTCAGTACACAAAATTTTTTCAAAAGGGCGGAAGTTTTGGGAATGATTTCGTACAGTGCGCCAAACTATAGATATTAAGACATGTTACAAACTGATCAGATGCTTTAAAGAAGACTGTCTTTCACGGATTTCGCTACGGCTACAAAAGAGATGAATACATCATGGAAGTTATGATCTGTGCATCACAATACATCATGGAAGTTATGATCTGTGCATCACAACATCACAAACTCGAGATCTCGTCCTCAACGCTAGAGGAAATGCCTAATCGATCAGTTGTCGCT
Organism: Trinorchestia longiramus; assembly: GCA_006783055.1. Lineage (NCBI taxonomy): Eukaryota > Metazoa > Arthropoda > Malacostraca > Amphipoda > Talitridae > Trinorchestia > Trinorchestia longiramus. The sequence continues at coordinate 12,444 of VCRD01003041.1, forward strand.
CGCAGATATGAGTTCTGGTCAGATTTTTCGACTAAAAATATAAGGAAGGCATTCAAACCCAAAAGAATTCAGCCTTTCTATTGTAATTTTCAATAGTAAAGCTCATGAAGTGTTTCCTTGACTCGGTTTACGTAATCATGCGGATTATTTAAATAGAACATACTTGAAAGAGCATTGTTTGTGAATGGAAACACATGCTAAGCAAACATGACGCGCCTGCCTGACATGTTCAGCATTCTTCTGTAGTCCTTTTGCCATGTATGTACACACATCCTGTGCGCGTACACATGTGTGTCACGTGAGACATACATGACGTGAGAACTAATGTATTGCAGAGCATCATCTGGACAACCAATACGAAAACTTGCTTCTTCAAATTCTGCTATCCCAGAACTATGAACTTTGCTACCAAAGAACTCTGAGCGCTGCCATCCCAGCACTCTGAGCGCTGCCACCATTGCCACGTACTCAGACGCACGTGGTCTTGCATTGAAACGAGTTAACAGGAAAATTGCGTCATTTGATAACATGTCGGTATTGCGTCTCTATTTCTCGTCAGTGTCATGTCTCACCGTAGGCAATCTCTTAAAATATATACATTCAAGTTACAGGACTGGCATTGTAAAATATTCTACGTGAACTATTCTACTCGAATAAATTATCCGCTGTCACAATACTAGACGACTAATATTAATCTCATGAGCACTGCCATGAAGCCCTACACTGACAGTTTGTATGTCTGTCTCATTTAAGGAAGACATTCGTACTTCTCGTACGTAAGACATGCAGAGGAGGACAGCGTAGTGCTGGAGGCATCTTTCCTGTCATTCTTCAATTGTTTAGAAATACAATTTATTTTAGACGTACAGTGTGCACATAAAGAGCGAACTCACACTCTACAGTATAGATGATGTCACTATGTTTATTTGGCATCTAAACGCTGTACTCTTTGTATAGCTGTGCGTACAGTGTACAGCAAGTGTACCGTGCTTGTTTGATGACGTAAACGTATACTATAACGTGGAACTGGAATTATGTAACGTGACTTTACATAATGAGTTTTTATTTTAATTCGAGTGGTTATATCTAAAATTTAGTTCAGCTAATGAGAAATTGGCTCACTATTCACAGTAGACAATTTCTCTAAAATACCTCCTTCTTATTTCCTCCCCTCTTTTCCCCTCTCCCATTCTTCCCCAGACCCTCACAATTATTACAATAGATAAATAAGTCCTGCATCATCTTTGTAATGACGAGATTTGTCATGTTTTATTTCTCTCGTGGTCAAACTCTATGACCTCAAACTTGTTCAGAAATATTCCGTTACAACCATTTGTGCAGAGTGAGGGCAGTGCAGAGTGAGGGCAGTGCAGAGGGCAGAGTGAGGGCAGTGCAGAGGGTAGAGTGAGGGGAGTGCA
>VCRD01003041.1:23336-42725 GCA_006783055.1 Trinorchestia longiramus
TAACTTTTTTTAAAATGATACATAAGAATAACTGAAGACACACATGGTAGTTGAACAAGACTGTAATAAAATGTGAAAAAATCCAAATACTAACGAATACTTAGCATTGAAAAATGGTCAGATTTTTTGTTTTCATTATTGCTTAAGTTTTACAAAAGGAAGACTTGCTCCTCACCCCCTCATTCTCTCCCTCCCCCCCGCTGCCCTCGCGCTGCTGATGAGCCTCATTGAAGATCAGCGAAGCTTGATAGTCTTCATTCCTAACTAAAATGTTCCCATGAACACAAAACACACGAACACAACGTCAATATACATACAATAATAAGCTGTGAACTTTTACTTCTGCTGATGAAGCGGTCGTTAAGGTGGTGTTCTAAACTCATTTTAGTGAAAGTAAATAGTAGTATTCAAGTGCTTCAATAAAACATTGAATATTTCAGTAAAATGACCATTGTTTACATGAATACAGAGTATATAAATAGAATAAAGGATATAATAAGGAAATACAGAGTAACTAACCAGAATAAAAAGCTTGTGTTGTACCCACCAATTTTATGACATCCTGGTGTCTGCCACGAGTGTTGGCCCGTCAACATGGCGGTGCCGCTGTCCGCTGTGGCCACCACCAGCAGCATGACCGCCAGCAGCGCAGGCCCGACGCTGCGGTGGCGGACAGGTAGCATGGATACCTGACCGCCATCCCCAGCCGTCCTCCAGTTGCAGGAGGCAGCCATCACGGAGGACTGCCACCTGAGCCCCATAGACTTGGAGGGAGTTTTTGGGGAGCACGGGGGGGAGGATGGTCGGGGACTCACCAAAAATGACAAGCGATTAGCAAAGTGAGGTCGACGAGTACCGTCTTGTTGACGATGGTGACGTGAAGTTATGAGGTGGTCAGGGCATTTCACTAAACCGGCTTGATGTTTAGCAGCAGTCATGGCTTCGATAAGATTTTATTAGTATATGGATAAAATTACACTAAAACTTGAGGGCTGAGGTTTCAAACTAAAAAACTGATTTTGAGTACAACGAAAATATAGTTTAAATTTTTTGTTCAGTCCAGGGCACGAAGGGGTTAGTGGAGATGCTAGAGGAGACTGCAAAGTGTGGTAAGTTGCACAGGACCTGCAAGTATAAGAAACAAAATATTATTCACTTGAGTATATAAAAGTCTTATTTCTGTAATAATACACTTCTCATAAAACGGTCACGCTTCAAGAAATCCTAAAAATGTTCATCATTTCTGCATAATGTTTTCAGTGCAGACGACGACAGTTGAGCAACAGGAGCCAGGATGCAGGAGTACGGCTGCTGCAAACTATCATACTTCTGCACTTCACAATGCCAGGAAAAATAGTTTTCCGGAACTCTTTACACGACAAACACCAAATTGAACCATTACTTAATTTTTACTGAAATTTGATTACACATTTTCGGTAACAAAAAGACATCAGGAACGTTTATTTCCCCCTTAACTGTGCCTAAAGGTTGCGAGCAGGGCGGTATGAGGTGCGCAGTGCCAGTAATGCATGCTTGCCTGCACTCCTCAGATCAAACGATCACCTGAGATCATCCCTGCTGATCTCAGCTGACACGAGAAGTCGTCCTGGTCGTGCTGACACGCTCGTGCGGGAGATGAAGCCGTGTTGACGATCACCAACTCGTATCCATGATACTCTATTGTCCGTTTTGCGCCGTGTAATTACGACGGGGCAGACGTACGGTCTTCAAGCTATTTGTTGAAACAAGGACTAACTTCGCTGAAGTCAACTCATATGATGCCTTGCTGCTCGTTTTATTTTTGATGAGTTTTAATAGACTTCCAACAGACCGCTCTACTTGCGACACGTGTTCATGCAAGACTGTGTCATGATCGTCACAATAATATTAGGAATATCACAGCAGATTACCTTATTTGTCCGCTCTCAGGCTGTACAAATACTACTTAGCTCTACACACAGAATTGTGAAATAAATATTGCCTTCCTTTCATATTGAACACTTTCTCCAAGTGTGAACGACGTATTTGCTGTTTACTATATGAAGTCATCAAGAATAAACTGATCAGCTTATAATACATCAAATTTAGCAGTCACAAACTTTCGTGTTTTATCTTGAACTGTTGATGTTTAGCTGCACTGAATACAGACATCATTACTTTTTTTGAATTGTTAATTTGAAAGTGAGTTTTTGGTGAATTTTTTCAGCCGAATCAATTTTTCTGAATATAAATTCAGTCTTGGAGCAAAGGCATCACCGACAACAATAATACGAGTGGATGAAGTGGCTTAACTGGAAAAACAAAAGTCATTGAAGAAAATGTGTCGTTCAAGACTACTACAGGGAAAAATGTGTTATTGGCTTATTGTATGGAATATTAGAAAGTTCCCTTCCAATAACATATGATAATCTCATTCCTGTTCTAAAATGGACCAGAAGTTCTCGGGTGAAATCATTTTCAAATGTTGGACGGTGCACGACGGCAAGTGTCGTGATAGTAATGATATATGCATAGGTTTTCATATTTCAGGGCGATGTGTAAAGCGTATGTATCGACATAAGTGTATGTATCGACATAAGTGTATGTATCGACATGAGTGTATGTATCGACATAAGTGTATGTATCGACATGAGTGTATGTATCGACATCTACGTTATAGGCGTGGGACTACAGGACGCCGTCTGGGCAGCTGCGTAAACAAACCATTAAGTCAAACAGCAGTGCCGAGAAATATGCGAAGCTCTACAAGACTTTAACTCATAGGCACAACAGCGCGCTTAAGTTATGGATCTTGAAAGACTCTAAGACAAAAATAGAAATGAATAACAAAAGAAAAAGGTAAGGCCATGAAGCGAGAGAGGGGAGGACTTGGAAGCTAGATCTCGAAAGCGATGCAGACTATTGCAGCTAAAGCGACATCTAGAGCATAGGTATAGGTTAAGGGTATGGGTGGAATAGGTGTAAAAGTGATTAAAGGTATAATTAAATTAATCATCACACCGACGAATAACAGCTGATTTTACACATGCACTTGCCCATGTATAAAGGGGAAGAATTAATTGTGCAACAGTAAGGAAGGGAAGGGGAAAAATTAGCATTACTGCTGTGTTGTAATCGTGAGTGTTACTCATCGAAGCCCATCAGCAGCAGCGAATCTCCAGTGTAAGGGCAAGTTTTAATGTTATTTTTATCAATGTGATCGAAGCTAGCGACGGTAAATTTCTTAATCTGATGTGAACGTTCATTGATTTAACTAAATTGTTCCGCTGGCACTTCTGACTGTTCAGTTATCAAGTATGTAATTGATCTGTAATAGCGCACTGTTTAATATGATATCATGTGCGATTCATATGCCAAATTGTAGCAGATGACTCACATTTCTCATCCCGTGATGTTTAGAATAACATGTATTAGTCTTGTATGTGTTTTATTGTCCTTTCTATTGTCGTTGAAAAGAAGTACTGGGAACACCTTCTACCATGTCATGTATTCGTCTTTAGAGTCAGAACCAAGATGACGTAAATTATGAGAAAGAAAAGAACGCACCAACAATCGCTCATTATGCAATTGAAAGTAGGCAGATAAAACTTTTGCCTTATTTTATATAATTTAACCAATCAATCAATGAAGAATAGTCAAATGTCTCCACATTTCGAACACGTATTGCCACACAAGCACCGAACTTTGAAGTGATGTTGCCACGCCACATACATATTATACTCAACATTTTGATGACATTAATTAATGTTCTTGCTTGATCTATTGAGGGTCATAACGGAGGTGGGGAACTATTTTTCCTCCTCATCAAATGACAGTTTGTTTACTGAAGACAAGATGGCGCCAAGTCTACGTCCCCTCCGCGCTGGCGTCCCAAGCTGTGACGCGTTACTTGATTATGAGACAAGTAGTGACTTCCTGACGATACAAACACAACTAAACTAAACTGCACCACCTGGAACACAAGTGCTGCACCTAGTGCTGCTGTCACGATGAAATATTCCAGCAGCTGCTCCGTTTAAACGAACAATAATTTCTTATCCAAACAGTGCAGGGGGAGACGGACTCGTTGAAATTCGAGCAAATTGTTCCAATGACAATTAAATGAAATAATAACAGCGCACTCAGTCGACCAGCTGCAAATATGAATCTTGCTTATCAGGGTCACAAACATAACATTTACTATCTCGCAATGTTCTCTTTTCTTAAAGGTCACAGAGACAAATGTATGCTTATTTGTTTGCTTTCCGGGGTTTTTCATGTTTGGCGTTTGTCTTTCATCAAAGCTGAAAACAGAATCTTTATATTAAAAAATGTTCGTTGTTAAAATGTTCCTCATACGTTGGTAATGTGGGGACTTGAACCTTCAGCTGCTACACGCACAGCCACTCATGCAGAAACACGTAAGCTAGCGAGGTCTTGGCTCACTTCTACTTGTTAGAACAAGTCACCTTGTCTCAACAACTCAAAATCTGTCAGTAACCTCAACCCTGACCTGATACTGAGTGTCCCATTTCTTCTCCTTCTTCAACCCTCCCCTCCCTTGCCCCCAGAAATGGGAGTTTCATTACCACTCCCAGAAATGAGCGTGCTGAGGTTGTGGTAAACATGTTGCTGCACTTGCTGCTCCACACGTGCAGAGACGGCGACAAAATGTCGTGTGGAGGACAGACTGGCAGCGACGTCTTGAAGAAAAACTCCTCTCTAGAATTTTTCTTTGATTGCACAATTAAATAATTAGTTTATCAATTCAATCCTATCTAGGTGTTGCCATTGCATTCAATTTATTTGAATCAGGTCAGATAGTAAAAAAACACGTCACTGACTGTACTCACACTAGCTGTACTGCCTACGTGTGCGTCAGAACAATGAAGAGTAGACTGTCAGTTGAGTATCTAGGATACAAGTTCGTCATGGTAAATATTCTGATGATGACAACAGCATCTGTTCTGCAATGTTTGTGTTCAAGCTGGCGTTATGTAAAATGCTTGTTGTTTTGTCGTCATTGTTACGAGGCGAGAACTGAACGCTGGAAGCAAGCCCGAGTGGCGCGCGTGCTCTATGAGTCTTGATGAACTCTTATCGTAGAATAAAGTGCAGGCTGTTCATTGTATTTTGTTAGGAATATTTCTTGTCATGAAGTACAAACTAGAACTTGGAGTCAAAAACTAATAATGAGGAAGTTCAAACTTTCCAAGGCTTTAAACTTCTCTCTAGTTAAAATTGAAGAACTTTGGAACTATTATAGTTGTTTCTAAAATTTGATCTTTGCTGGAACTGTGAATACATTCAAAAATCATCTTGATACAAATTGGATGAAAAGCCCCTGTACTATTAATATAAAGTACTGACTCAATACATGGCCAAGACTCTTATATAACTAGTGTATCCATGCCATCAAAAATGATGCCAAAATGTATTTAAAAATCTTTCTTGAGATAATGTTTCTCTCGCTCTTCTTTTTCGCTTTCGATTCAGTCTTTTTTTCGTTTGAGTGGAGTTTCCATGCTTAAGCTTATTTCAAAGGTAACTTATTTTTCTTGTAACTGTAATAAACACTTAGAATACAGTATTTTTGAGCTGCAATAGAAGTAGTTATAGCCATTATATCCTAGATACAGAAATTCAGCATTACTGAAAGCAACTGCGAGCTTGTGTATGTATGTTGTAATATATGCAATATACCGCCGAACTCAGTATCCACGATACAGACTCGAGTATATAAGGCTCTGGATCTCTCTAATTTTTTTGAAAGTAACTTATTATAGTGCACTTGTACAACAAAAATGAGTGTATTAATTTGCCAGTGAACTGAAACCAAGACCACCAGAGCTAATTTCTTCCTATCTATTCTTAAGAGCGTGACACGAAACATATAAATAAATCTATCTATATTATAATAAGAGCCGCGTTCGTTCGTCCGTCTGTCCGTGTGTCACACTCTTCTTATCGATAGTTTTGATAGCAACAAGGATAAAGCTTAAAAAATACAAGAAATCATTCTATTGCATTATTTTTCTATGGCAATTTAATTCCCTTTCACTTGCGTTATGGTATCCAGAATACACAATCGCTTTATTTTTGCAAATAGACATTTTCTTTGGACCTTTTTCTGTTGAAATTCATCATGATGCTTTGATATTTTTAATTGATAATAGGAAAAGAAATGTTTTAAATTAGTTTGACCAGTAACCTGGCTACCACTTAGTATAAGGTCAAAGATTTTGGAAATTGAGTTATTGTTTTCGGAATTGTGATTTTCTTAAAATAGTTTTAAAAAGGTACCTTACTTATGGGTCACCCTGTATAGTAGACGCTCTCACGGATTTAGATAAGAGGAAATATCGTAGGGTATACATGTATTGTAAGCATTGTATTGTGGATAGCAAAGGCACATTCATCAATGGGGAAACTCTTTCGCAAAGCACGCGTCCACTGGCAAATTAAAATGAAAAATTCAGTATAAGCCGTGATTTTTCACGCGTGGATCTAGTAAATATACAAACACACGACGGTCATTCTTAGTAGTAGATTTAAACAGCTAGGGACTTGGGCAGCAATCTAATGATGGACCAAACGGCTTGCTTCTGTTGTCATGTTCTATTCTACTCGTAAAGCATCAAACTTTGTGAAGAGATTTAACGTAGAATTGATACTCGCCATTATTATGACGTTATGAAGCCAGTAAGAAGTGACTAGCACAGGCTGATGAAATGGCAGCTGATCATGAACGAAATCAAGTAATTTCGACCTGAATATTTGAATGTTTTGACCAGATGATGATCACTTATTACAAGTGGAAGAATCAGTGCAGGGAGTTAAATTAAAGGCTCGACGAGTTCACAAAATAAAATAAAATAATTTACTCTGAAAACTACGATGAAACAAAGAATTTTTCCATAAATTTGATATAAATACAGCTGAATGGAAGTAATTAACTAGAGCGGTCACATGTACAAGCCTTCACTTGTGCCTCGTGTACACAACAGCACCTTATTACAGGTGTACTGATGATCACATTGACTAATACAATAAATAGCACACTTGAATTCAAAGATCATACTGGGTCGGGCTTAAAATAAATCCGCCTGAATAATGAGCATACATTATTTATTGAGCTTGTGGAATAACTCATGGCAAAGTAGTGGCATATGGAGTACAAATAAGATATTAACAGAGGGAACACGGAACAAAAAATTACGTATTGAATCTCAGGAGCCACGCATTTGCCCACAATTGCATGTTGAGGTCATATAGAATACGTACAGACTGCGAATGAAGAATACGTACAGACTGCGAATGAAGAATACGTACAGACTGCGAATGAAGAATACGTACAGACTGCGAATGAAGAATACGTACAGACTGCGAATGAAGAATACGTACAGACTGCGAATGAAGAATACGTACAGACTGCGAATGAAGAATACGCACAGACTGCGAATGAAGAATACGTACAGACTGAGAATGAGTTCTGGAAGGAAATTCGTAGAACACAAGCCCTACACACACAGGATATTCACAGTAACTCAGGATGCAGAGACTTAAAATTCTCCTCATGGCACAGAGAAATGAAGTAAATGTGTCAGTCTCGTCATCACCTGCAATGTCTTAGACCTGTAGCTGCAATTGCAACACGCCTTTGCTACTCAGTGTTGAGAGATTGCTTCAGCAGTGTGGGGTATTAGTGAACCAGTCTGACATGTGTCATTTGCGACTGTAGTCGCAAATGACGTATTTTCGTGAACAATTTTTGAGTTTCAAATAGAAACAGCAGTTCTTAGCTTGAAAATACTTGATGTAATTCAGTTTGAATTAGGGAATCTTAATCACGGAGTTACTTTCAGATAACTTCAATTGATAATATCGGCTTGGAAATGACAGGAAAGATATGGGTTGTAAATAAACTAAATTGTGTGCTATAAAACAAGGTTGCTCTGGTAAAGTGATATAGTTTTGGGAATATGCTTTTCATTGCGAAAAAAACAGCCGATAAGGCAAGGGTTATCTATCGCTCACCTGTTGCAGAACACTGTGGAGGAGCTTCGTACACCTGTCCTTTGTTGCAGCGCTGTGCGCAATGACCTGGCCTAGCAGGAGTGAGCCTATGAAGGGGTTGCCGACAACTGCCAGACGTTGAAATTCATCATTTAACTATGCCTTATATATAAATTATTCCCTAACTCGTATTCTTTTACGACAACATCGGTGGCCCTTGACTTTAAATTTGTGACATGTGACGTGCTCACTCCGTCAGTCTCCCTCAACACGTGCGTTGGAGATGAATTATTGAAGTTCATGGAAGAGAAGGAGTGGCAGCTCCTGTCATCACCTTTGACCCAACTTGGCACGGGGAGGATCTTTGGGTGTGGGCAGAACCTTCAAAAAAAGATCGATTTTCATTAATTACTGCGTCATTTAACGCATCCCACGCGCTACTGATGCTCGAGCACGACCAGAATACTTTACACAAAAGTCCATTGTCTTCAATTAACAAGAACTTGAAATTGATAAATAGATGTGATGCAGCGACAGAGTTAGCCCTTGCATTAAACTATCAATTGGTTTTAGTGTTGGTGGAGCAAAAGCAGCTTTGAAAGATCCAAATATTTTCCAGGACATTGAGTGTGGTGCAGCAATCACTTTGAGCAGCCTAAATGTCTAATAGTATTTCTTAAAGTATATAATTACTTTGCTTCTCTTTCAGTTTGCCATTCCATTGTACAGTAAAAAAAAACTGGCAAGAACTTCACTAAACTTTATAATTTATTTTTTGATTGCGTTATCGTGACACTGACGTTCCCTCACACACCCTGCAGCGATGCCTAAAACCTGTTTCTTCACATATTTTGTAAATTTTTCACATAAACGGACACGTAATACTCTCATATTTTGTAAATTTTTCACATAAACGGACACGTAATACTCTCATATTTTGTAAATTTTTCACATAAACGGACACGTAATACTCTCATATTTTGTAAATTTTTCACATAAACGGACACGTAATACTCTCATATTTTGTAAATTTTTCACATGAATGAACACATAATACTCTCATAATAACTCATAAAATAACTCATGGGCACATAATAACTCTTGAGTATAGAAATTAATGTGCGTTCTTCAGATGAAGAACAAAATGTATGCAAAACATCCTCATACATGTTACAGTATGATGAGCCACGTGTGTGTGGTACCACATGACACCACATGGCACCACATGGCACCACATGGCACCAGGACTGTGGAGGTGGCAGCTTAATCCTTGAAACTGAGGCCTTATACACTCTATAACAAGCATGAAACTGACGACTAATACAATATTTAAGGGTAAGATTTAATAACATCACACCTATTTTTGTTATTTCATTCAGTTTTGTTCTGAATAACTTCAGGTGTACAAGAAATTCTAGTTTTTAAGAATTGAATTATTCATTGGTATCATTATAATAATTATTATTTTAGGTACAAAACTTTAGCATTGAATACTTCACTGTTGTGAGACTTTTTTTCGTTCACGAAGTTGGATAACAGAGAGGCAATTACTCAGAACCTTTAACCATTTTAGAGAACCCTTTTCAGAACTCTGCTCTACCCCAGGTAGAGCTATAAAAAGGTCTATCATTCCTAGTTTTATAGTTATAGCGTTTTTAAAAGGGTCAGTAACTTATGGGTCACCCTGAACTTCAGTCTTTGTATATATTTTGTGTGTGTGCCAACAAGCTTTAGTGACGAGGTCATAAAATCATCTAGGACGTGCTAGAATTATCTAGGAGACGCTAGAACTGTCAAGGATGCAAGGTTGTCGCTACATATTTAAAAGCTAAATCATCAAGAAATACTTTAACTCCATGACGATCTTCTTGACGAGCTTGTGATCTTGATCACGAATTCAAAACTTGAACTGACAGGAAAATGTACAAATCAACTCTACTATGACGGAAGAAAACATTCGTGGGCCTTTACTTAAATACTCAGAATATCTTTCTTACGTTGATGCCAAGGACTGATAACACGTTGAAGGAGTTCAAGGAGATGATTGATTTTGTATTATCTTCAAATATTGTCTTCAAGCGATAGACAACGAAGCGCTACTATCATTCTTCAGTATAGTAAATAACATTTTAGTAGATTTTGACGAAAGAATATATATGAAGTTTATCAACGAGGAGTTTTACACCAAGCTGTTCGTACTAAAAAATTATGCGTCGTTTTTCTTTAGTTTGGTTGACAGAATTGGCTGGACGAAAAATCCTGAATCATATTTCCACCTAAACGCTCTAAAAAGAGTAATGCATTACATCACGTTTTTTAAAGATGGATGCTTGAACTTCCTTGTATGGAGGTCTCTGAACCTCAGAACCCCCAGACTTGAGGTCATCCCTACTACTGGGGAGCTCCTGCCGTATTCTCAGTTCCTGTAGGTGTGTGGGGTGTGTCTCGAGGTCACGGTGTCTGCAGATGCGGGTTGTCTTCCTGCGAACTGCACACACGTGTCCTGCATCACGTGCACAAGCCAGTGGTTCAAGCACAAGTGACTATTTATAGACTGTAATATCGATGGTAGGTTATGTAAGCCATCAAGAATATAATGAATATTTCGGTTCAGCGTGCCCGGTACATGTCATCTTGGCGTTTATTTTTATTTCATTTAATTTATTTGATTGATCACACTGAAACATTTTGCTCCCTTGAGAGGATCATCACACTGTCAGGCTATTGCCAAATAGTTAGGCCTCTTATGCTTATAAGCTATAAACCTTTATATGTGTTTTTCATATATATATAATGCACAAAAATCATAAAGTGTTTTATTTAAACTAATTTCAGATCCTTCTCTCAAAACATTTGTGCTAAATTTGCGTACTGTAGCGCCGTGAAACAATATATGCTAGCTATTTTAATTTGAAGAAACACACAGTGTAGATAACAGCGAGCCATTGCAAAGTCAGCGTTGGATAGAAAAAAGAAAGAAACTTTATTATATTGAAGTATACGTTACATAACTTTGTTATATTCTTAATGCTAACATGTCAAGACTAGTAATTATGCTTTTAGCGTCTGTTCTCTTTCATTTTGTGACTTGAGGTCAGTAGGGATACATTGCTATGAACTGGAAGTTTCTTGACATAGTCCTAGTCCCTGCATTACAAGCATTGAAAATTCGAGAGCCGTTTAGGGATTTGTATCCTTGAAATCAGGAATCTGGAGCACAGACACAGATTACTAATCACTCGAATGTCGTCGGAAAATCTGCAATAGAAGAATGTTGTTACAGCTTAGTGTAATTTTTGTATTTTCAACTCTGATTCCATTTAGTATTAGTGTTTTTTGTATTGCATAGTTCATAATTTCTGCAAACGTGTTTGTCGATTCCACTCATATTTTCAAAAATATATGGACACATGATATCAATATTGAGTTTCAAACTCTCAATGACACGTCAGTAGAAAAAATGCCTTTGTTCTTAAATTTCTATGTTAGACGGTAAACACAAACTCCTTCAGCCACTTATAAGGTGTGACCCATTACTCAACAGTATAGTATGCATGGGATAGAACATTCTGACGGTAAAATGTAGATTAGTTATCAGAAAGAAAGTGGTCAAAGTAAAGTGCAAAAGCATGCATACCTTTATTTCATTATCATATGTTAATTCATTTAGTTTTTTTGGTATCTGAGTATTTTCAGGTGACAAAAAACTTTCCATCTTGGAAATAAACCGAAATGTGTTTCTCTTTTACCACATCTTCAGCCCAATGTCGTATGTGCTTCAGGAGTCATTTAAATTTAATCGAAATGAAGGCAGGGCTCTGAGTGTTTATTATATTTTGAGCTCCAACTATTATCGATACATTTTTTTAGAGAGAGTAAGGTGTTACGTATTACAGTAATGTTAACCACAATGTGGCTTAACTGAGGATCTGGAACTAAGCCGACATACACATAATGTGGTAGTTTTGTTATGCCAGTAAGAATTTACCAAGGATTGAAACGTTTCATGATGTAAGTTTTGGCAGTTAACTCTTGTTTGCCGTCAGATATAAAGCGCTAAGTGTGAATAGGCATACATAGAGGTGAAATGAGGGGAACACAAGATTATGTTTGCAGTGTAACAGAGGAGTAGAGGAAACAATTGAACATTTGGTCTTAGAATGTAGTAAATATGAGAATGAGAAAAAGAGTTTCATGGAAGTGGTTCGTGAGCAGTATGGAGAGAACTATTGGAATAGAAGGTGTGTTGAAGTGGACTTGGGTATGAATATCTTGTTGGGCTGGATGAGGAATGTAACATGACTTTTGTAGATGTAGTGAAAAATTTCTTAGTGCGTGCATGGAATAAGTGAATAAGTTCATTGATGTTGAATAGTTTCCTGGACTAAAATGTGACTACCTGCTACGTATGAAGGCTGTTTATGACTAGCTGGATCTCGCAGTGATGCCCTCACCTGGCTGGTTCAATTGTATGGAATTACCCAGGGTGGCCCTTGAGAAATTATTTTAGACGATCCTGCCTCACAGGAGAAAACCTCTGGAATGTGACCCTGTTGTCTGTGTGTATTAGAGGGAATAAAAGGCCGTCACAAAGGACCCAGCAAGCGCTAGCTCTCAAATCTAAGTCTAACTCTACGTAATGAAGTAGTTGCACATGACCAAACTGGATAATGTAGATAAGGACGCTTATACATTACAATACTGTTGAATAATATGAACAATGAAGGTTAAAACCAATAAAAATTACGTATGATTGGTGGTCCCATGATATTATAAATTATTTATGGTATTGCAATTCAACAGACCATAATGTTCACTTTAATACAGTATTTTTTACGTGACGTTATAACGATCTATCAAGCAGGTGAAAAATATCTGGCCGTTAGTAAGCATGAAAAGTTCTCTGTAAAGCGTCTTCTCTTATTTATGTCACACTCACACTTTGAAATAATGACTAAAACGGGCTCAACTTCATGGGCTAGCTGGTACCCTGTTAGGAGAGCATAGGTTTGGCATTTGCTAAACGAACAGCTGTTTTGGGTAACTTGTTACAGATTACTCTTTAGCTGAGTGTAAAGAATAAGCATGTTGTTAAATACCTAGCATTCAGAAATGACGGCTTTTGGTTGATATAGGGGAATGTCATCGCTGCAGTTGAGCTGGTATCGTAATTTATGCTTGTATCATGAGAGGCAATGCGATAGTTATACGATATCGTGGACCACCGGTGTTTCTTCTCTGTATCGTCTAGAAGTTTTCCTTCTAGCCGCTTGCCTCAATAAATATTTCTTTCAATCTTATCATATTCTATGATCTCTAGACTTCTATTATCACATGCAAGCGTCAAAGATTAGACGAACTGATTGCTGCCAGAGTCACAAATTGCCGGACTTAGAGTTGCCGGTGAGGGTACAGAGGTCATGTATTACTTATTTTAATCAATGTTTCTCACCCAAGTTTAATAACAATTAAATCATTTTTCTCTCCTTTGTATGTTTAAATAGCTCTATTGTTGTTTTATTGTATATGATTGTTTCAAAAACATCATGACTTGTTTTTTTGGTTTTACTAATGCACTGACTTAAATTTTGGCCAGAAATATATGACAGCATATATTTTCACAATTATTTTAAGAATAAAGGCTTTTATATGTATTATTTGTTAGTCTAGAACAATTTTTATTGATGTTAAATTTATAAAAATTGGCTAGATGTAATTAATGAGGGTACTGACATTATGAATGATGTATTTATTTCATCTGTATAAGCATAATTTAAGGTAGAAATTTTGGTGACTAAATGTGACTGTCTGAGTGAAGACTTTCTTGATGGCAAAAAAAAATAAAGATGAACACAAAAGCTATATACTTGTGCACTATATTTTGAAATAATTTTTGCTATTTTACCTCCTGACTTGTGCAAACCAAGATTTTACTGCCTGTGAATTATGTTTAATGATGTGAGGCATGTGAGAAGCAATAACTGTTTCTTAAACAAGTTGCACCATGACACACACAACATAAACACATGTTCAGTGGACCCAACTGCCAGTTGAATGATTACTTTGATTGATTCTCTCTATAAGCTTTTGAAATCTATGTGCTGAGTTTAGTAGACTTAAAGAAGAGAGAGAAACAAGCCTGCATGTCCAACTTCCTTCCCCAGCTTACTGCAGGAAGTTATTTTATTTTGCATGTGTTTTATAAATTTATATTAATTTTAAAATTGACATAATTATTGATTCTAAATATCAATTATGAAATAATTGTTAGCAATGGTACTCATAAAGTTATCTTTGTTAGTTGTGTTTTTGTAAACCATTTTTTATGCCACAGGTTCTCTAAATTATATATGTTAATGCAGTATTTTTTTTCAATGACATAGAACCTTTAATTGCATTAGTAAGTTTAATAACACTGTTATTCATAGCTCTAATTTATTCTGTACAATGCTTTATGCTTTCATATATCAGCTTCTTACTAGACAAGCCAGTTTATATCATTGCTGCTTTTAGGAATGAACTTGTTTAATTCATGTTAATTTTTGTATAGGAATTATTACATAGTCTTGTCTTAGATGTTACCTTTCAATTGTTTATTGAATTGTTAGATGCAGGAAATGTTTTGGAGTGTGTTAGCAATAAAGTAGTAAAGTAGTAGCAATAAAGTAGTAAAGTAGTAGCAATAAAGTAGTTATTGCAAGCAATTCTAATTCTTACAGAAACTTTTAAGTAGTTAGATGCAAACAGTTAGTATTTTTCCTTCTAAAATATGCTAGTTTCTTGAAGTGAAGCATAAATTTTAGATTTAACTACTGAATGTATCTGTGAAAAAGCAGGTTTTTGCAAAAGTGTTAAATGTTAATATTCTGTTGCTGAACATTTGGAGAAGTTCGCCAGTTCCACAAATTCTGGGTGACACAATTGTTCCTGAATACTTGAATTAGTTGGTGTATTACTATCAAAAGTTTCTAGTGTTCAATTTGTTCACAAACAATGTGGGAGCTTCAAGACTTGATGCAAGTGAGGCGCTGGTATGCGCTTCATCTGGTGCTCTGCGTGACCTTCTTCCTTGCGTCACTCATAATCAACGCCTGCCAGTTCCTTCTGTTCTTCACAATAAAGCCATTCAACAAAACTCTCTTCAGGCATATCAATTACTACTTGATGTACAGCATCATGGCACGTAAGTTGAGTTCATTTTTCTTCAGGCTTTCTAGTTTTTATTATATTCAATTCTATTCATTTCAAGTTAAAAAGTAATTTTACATAGATATAAATGAGTAGCTATTTTATTGACTAAATAAATTAATTCATATATATTGGTAAAAATGCTGAATCCACTTCTGCAGAAGAATATTCTTCATTATTATTATGTATTGTTATATTAGGCTATAATTACTGTGTTAAAATGTCTTCCTATTGCAAGTCTAACAACTCTTTACTCGGGTGATTCTCAAAGTACAACACATTCAATGCTCAATAAAATCCATAATATTTTTACCTTAAAATATTCCTATATTACATAATAGTATTTCAACCAGTGTAGGACAATGCACCTGTAAGTAGAGCAGTATTATTGGCATTATTAAGTATTTAATGAGTGTTTTAAAGATAAAGTGGTTGGTACTAACACATTAACATGAAAGGACAACATTGTGAAGCTATGGAATACTAAGATGATTTATAAAGTTTTATGACCTGCAGGAATTGAAGTAATATAAATACATACAATCTGATAGTTTTGCGTTTGTTTGCAGAAATCCTGTTCTTGGCGGAGTGGTGGTCAGGCTCGGAAGTTCGGATTTACACAGACCCCGAGGACATGAAGAAGTGGGGCACCGAGCACACGCTCATCATCATGAACCACACCTACGAGGTGGACTGGCTCATGGGTTGGATGGTGGCCAACAAAGCTGGTGTTTTAGGGGTAAATTAAAACAAAATCATGCATTTTAGTAGGGTTAATGCATGCATTTATTTGGGATGGACTTGTGTGTTTTCAAAGTATTCATGTATAAATTATAGGTTGGTGACTCTTGACAAAACTGCTTACTTCAAATGCTGTGCAGGCGGCCAAAGTGTTTGTGAAGAAGATGATGCAGTACGTGCCAACCATCGGGTGGGCGTGGCGGTGCTCGGACATCATCTTCCTGAGCCGCAACTGGGAGCACGACAAGGCTGTCATGCAAAATCAAATCAAAGAGTTCTACGACTACCCGTACCCCATTTGGGTGAGCTGTGTGTTCTTCACCTAGATCAGTTCAACATGCATGGCTTCCATACCCTCCTTTTGCCTTACTTCATCTGTCAGTAGGTATTGTTATTGCAGGTAATTAGTTTGCTATAATACNTCTTCCTTGCGTCACTCATAATCAACGCCTGCCAGTTCCTTCTGTTCTTCACAATAAAGCCATTCAACAAAACTCTCTTCAGGCAAATCAATTACTACTTGATGTACAGCATCATGGCACGTAAGTTGAGTTCATTTTTCTTCAGGCTTTGTAGTTTTTATTATATTTAATTCTATTCATTTCAAGTTAAAAAGTAATTTTACATAGATATAAATGAGTAGCTATTTTATTGACTAAATAAATTAATTCATATATATTGGTAAAAATGCTGAATCTGCTTCTGCAGAAGAATATTCTTCATTGTTATTATGTATTGTTATATTAGGCCATAATTACTGTGTTAAAATGTCTTCTTATTGCAAGTCTAACTACTCTATACTCGGGTGATTCTCAAAGTACAACACTCATTCAATGCTCAATAAAATCCATAATATTTTTATCCTAAAATATTCCTATATTACATAATAATATTTCTAACAGTGTAGGACAATGCACCTGTAAGTAGAGCAGTATTATTGGCATTAATAAGTATTTAATGAGTGTTTTAAAGATAAAGTGGTTGGTACTAACAGATTAACATGAAAGGGCAACATTGTGAAGCTATGGAATACTAAGATGATTTATAAAGTTTTATGACCTGCAGGAACTGAAGTAATATATATACATACAATCTGATAGTTCTGTGTTTGTTTGCAGAAATCCTGTTCTTGGCGGAGTGGTGGTCAGGCTCAGAAGTTCGGATTTACACGGACCCCGAGGACATGAAGAAGTGGGGCACCGAGCACACGCTCATCATCATGAACCACACCTACGAGGTGGACTGGCTCATGGGTTGGATGGTGGCCAACAAAGCTGGTGTTTTAGGGGTAAATTAAAACAAAATCATGCATTTTAGTAGGGTTAATGCATGCATTTATATAGGATGGACTTGTGTTTTTTCAAAGTATTCATGTATAAATTATAGGTTGGTGAATCTTGACAAAACTGCTTACTTCAAATGCTCTGCAGGCAGCCAAAGTGTTTGTTAAGAAGATGATGCAGTACGTGCCAACCATCGGGTGGGCGTGGCGGTGCTCGGACATCATCTTCCTGAGCCGCAACTGGGAGCACGACAAGGCTGTCATGCAAAATCAAATCAAAGAGTTCTACGACTACCCGTACCCCGTTTGGGTGAGCAGTGTGCTCTTCACCTAGATCAGTTCAACATGCATGGCTTCCATACCCTCCTTTTGCCTTACTTCATCAATCAGTAGGTATTGTTATTGCAGGTAATTAGTTTGTTATAATACTTCATCTGTCAGTAGGTATTGTTATTGCAGATATTTAATTTGTTAGTGATGTTGCTAGCATTGTCTTTAAAAATGTAGTGGTTTTCTTCTTTGTTTCTTGATTGTGGCATGATGCAATCTGAAAACTGTAGTGTCCATACTTTAACTTCAATTTTCAACCAATTATTGTAATTTCTATATAATACACTGCATTAATTGGACGTATGAGTAATATTATAGGACAATATGTGTCAGTTTTACAGGGTGGGTCTAGTTAATCAGAATTTGAGCTGCAACTTGGTTGTGTGATGCAGACACAATTTATCTCGTTTGGATAAAATATTTAGAAATGACCCAATAGAGTTGTTTATGTCAAACTGTTCAGAAGTCTTTAGTAATTATTTTTGTTAAAGTAAAATAAGCTGATAGTTGACTAGTTACTAGTCACAGTCCAATAGTTAACTAGTTCCCACAGTCACAGTAGGATAGTTGACTAGTTCCCACAGTCACAGTAGGATAGTTGACTAGTTCCCACAGTCACAGTAGGATAGTTGACTAGTTCCCACAGTCACAGTAGGATAGTTGACTAGTTCCCACAGTCACAGTAGGATAGTTGACTAGTTCCCACAGTCACAGTAGGATAGTTGACTAGTTACTAGTCACAGTAGGATAGTTGACTAGTTACTAGTCACAGTAGGATAGTTGACTAGTTTGACTAGGATGCCTCCCTTCAGATGCTGCTGTTCGCTGAGGGCACAAGGTTTACGCCTCAGAAACACGCTGCCTCCATGGAGTTTGCCAGAGAGCGTGGCCTGACAGAGCTCAAACGTCACCTCATCCCCCGTACTAGAGGCTTCATCCAGTGTGCCCAGAGCCTCAAGGGGCACTTCCCTGTCATTTATGACGTCACTGTCGCCTTCAACACGTGAGCTCTCAACTCATGAGTACAGCTGCAGACTGTTCAGTACAGCTGCAGACGGTTGAGTACAGCTGCAGACGGTTGAGTACAGCTGCACCCTGTTGAGTACAGCTGCACACTGTTCAGTACAGCTGCAGACTGTTCAGTACAGCTGCAGACTGTTCAGTACAGCTGCAGACTGTTCAGTACAGCTGCAGACTGTTCAGTACAGCTGCAGACTGTTCAGTACAGCTGCAGACTGTTCAGTACAGCTGCAGACGGTTGAGTACAGCTGCAGACTATTCAGTACAGCTGCAAGAAATGAAACTGTCTGCTGGCAGAGAAGTTCTGATCTGAAAGCATAAATCATGATATTAAAATAATCTAACTTTTCATTCATGTCTATAAACATGTTGATCATTCAGGATAGTATTGTAGATCATCGTGTTGACTACCCCCTCTATAGGTCAATGAGACAACAACTAGTGCATGTGCTTGCTGGGTTTGAGTACAGTTGTGTCTGACCTCGTCACTGACCCTACAGGAAAGAGGGGGCGGACCCTACCATGCTCAACATCCTACAGGGCCGGCGGGTGGTCGGAGAGATGTACATCAGACGCTTGCCTCTGGACGACGTGCCCGTGGACGATGACAAGACCACCTCCAAGTATCTGCATCAGCTCTATGAGACCAAAGACCTGTTACTTGACAGCTACTGCAACACAGGCAGCTTCACTAAACAGAGTGGTCTGCCTAGGTCTGTATGAGTGGTCTGCCTAGGTCTGTATGAGTGGTCTGCCTAGGTCTGTATGAGTGGTCTGCCTAGGTCTGTATGAGTGGTCTGCCTAGGTCTGTATGAGTGGTCTGCCTAGGTCTG
>VCRD01003041.1:53642-68261 GCA_006783055.1 Trinorchestia longiramus
CTCCCTCCCCCCTCATCACATAGTCGTTCAGCACTCATGCTTCCTGCCCCTCAATAAGTTAATAAATCGCTCTCTCTTAATGGTCTTTATTTCGATGCTTGTATTGAACATCTCACACTGAGAATTGTTGTGTTATTGAATGCAGTTGACGGGTATGAGTTATGGGTTTCATTATATAATTAGTAGAGTTCCTTGACTAGGCCAGCATCTGTAGGCAATTGTGTAGCTTTTAGGATTTACTCATTGGTGCGTCTAGTGCCAGTCGCGTCCTACTCAATTTGTTCACTCATGTCGCAACTTGAGTTACGAGCTACACGCTTGCTTAGCCCTCAGAATGCACTGGCAACTGCAATTTGCCCAGCCTCAGATGACAGCTATTTTGGACTGATTAAAAGAGTACTCTGGACTGAAATAATACACCAGCCAGAGGGAATGAGTGGAACCAGTCTAGGTATCCAGGATACACTGGACCTGTTCTTGTACACACTACCACTCATCCCTCATTATCCCCCACCAACCATCCCTCCCGACTAGTGGGTTGTGGGTGAGGTGTGTGAGCGCGACAGTGTGCTCTTACTCGTGGACATCCGACTGGCAGTGTTCCTCACCCTCACCCCCTGCTTGCGGCAGGGTAGTGTGCGCAATCTGTTCTTGTTATGAGCATTATTTTTTGTACGGCACCACTGTATTGTATCAGTATAATGGACTGATATTAACAGTGAAGGTTACACACAAGACTACACCACATGCACGTCGGCAGGACGTGAGGCAGCTGAACGCGTGCACGTTCTCGTACTTAAGTATCTACTATATTCGTTGATTTAATGTTTTACTTAAGCGATGTTTGTCAGGAAGACTATGGCTGTCCGAGGGCAGGTAGTAGACTGTTTTCTTGTTGCCATTGTTGTATTTACTGAACTGTTCATTATAATTGGTTTTATTTGCTACATAACTTTTTTATTCCTCCACTCTTCATAAAATGCCTTGCTACACGCGCGCTGTCCTTCCTTAGTGAGACAGCAGTCTACTTGCAGCATTGTATCTAGGATACAAGCTCACTGAGGTAAATACTTGTACGACTGATCAGCTTCAGGGCACAACTGGCAGTATTGTGAGTATCTAGAATACAAGCTCACTGAGGTAAATATTAATGTTTCAATCCTTGCTCTTGGCAAATGCGTTTACTCTGCTGAACTCATTTCTAGGTGGAAGACTGAGCATGTGTGGAGTATGCCAAACATTTGAACACGGCCAAAAAAATTACTATACGGTATATGTAGTATTGTTACATCTATATACGAGACACCATGTGTTATACGAGACTACGAAAAGTAACATTGTTCTTGTCGAAGAAATGAGAAATTATGAGGTTTTCGACACATCGAGCTACATCGTTTTAAACTAAATACATTGTTTTAAGATAACCGAGCAGGACTTATTGCATTCTGCACCTGCAAGACATCTGATGGTGGAGCAGAGATAGAAACTGTGCAATTTTAAGTGAACCCTACTGATGAGTTGAGGGCGAGTTAAAATTTCCAAGTTGTGCTTCTGTCACATGATAGAGCTGTGATATTCCAGTCGATGTCTCACTAGATGGTAACAGAAGCGAAGCAGCTGCAGAAATTAGCTGATTTTGAGTTCGAGGTTCAGGACTAACCCGTGGAATTTCAGTGTCACATTTGCAAATACGATAATGCATAACGGGAGAGCCATGTGATGATTTATGTATCTGTTGAACTCTAAGTTCTGCCACGAGACCCACAGTATGTTAGCAAATGAAGAGGTTCTATTTCAATCTTTTATATATAAAGAAAGTGACGTACCACTGAGCATTAAATTTTTTGTAAATGAATTCATCAAGAAGTACACACAATGGACTAATGAATTACTGCTTGAAGGAAAATAGAATACAAATTATTTCACCTGATAAATAATATATTTATCAGTTGTTGTTGCCCAGCTGATCAGTATTTAAATGTAGTGAAAGTGTAGGTGATTGGCTCAGTGCGACCACCTCATGTGACGAGCCATGGCAGCCTCAGCCACCGTACAAACAACGTCTGGGACGGTGAGCATAGGTAATTGCTAGCACAGATTTAAACATAATTTATATGTCATCAGAAGTTATCATCTTTTTGCTTTAGGTATGTGCTTATAACTCGATGAAGAAGAAATGACTGCTGGTAATGGTAAGTAAATTTCTGCTATGTTACAAAATGATAACTATGATAATGATTAAGCAATTAATTTAAAACATCTCTTCATTGGCGCGGCTATAGAAATATATATGACATGATAGAACACTTTTTCTGGTACTGTTTTATTCCGTATTATATATTTTCCTGTTCTATGTTAAGAAGCTAGCTAATCGTGGTAACATTTAAGCAAAAGGAGATCCAGAGTTCCGTCTTGTATGCCTCGTTTGCTGAGAGCACGGAAACACCACGCTGTGTCAGCAAAAAACTGACATCAGCTTAAAGGTATTCACACGCCCGACTTCACTGGTAGTGCAACACAATATAGAGGTTGTGCATTAGTAATTGCCCTCAAGGAAGCCTCAAAATAAGGGGAACATGCGCTGTCATGGTGAAGAGGTTCATTACCGTCCATCGCATTGAGACGATGTGTTGCTCAGCTGTGCTTTCAGACTTGAGGAAAGTTTTCAGCGTGTATTATGGTTATGATAAACTGCAAGCATCTATCCATGGAATGAAGACTTCATTTCTGTATTTGTGTGTCACGGTTCACGAAAATAATGCATTGCACAGCTTATTTTATCTTAAATGTACCCTGGATGTTGACACAGTGTATGCATATTAATTAATACAACAGTTACACCAGTTGACAGTTTACTGTCATGAGATACTGAGTGTACTCGAGCTATGTACATTGAAAATTATTTCACCATTGATAGTATATAGTTTATAAAGAAAACAAAAACGTTAAATTTAAATTAGAAAACAATTCGTTTTGTGTTCATAATACATCTTTCAACAACGGCATGTCTACTGCGTGAGAGAAAGCTCTGCGTGTATCGAATCAAATGAAATCTTCAACATAGCACGATCATGCTCACAATTCTCCAAGGAGAATCATGAATTTGCCGTAGCTGAGATCAGTGTCACACGTTTACTGAGCTGTGTTAGGTATCTCTCTGTAACCGTTCTTAGCTAAGAAAACTTAGAAAGAAGCAAACTCAACTATTAGCGTCAAACTTACTTTCTTTAAATAAAAACTACAAGCTGATACCTTCAGGGTGGCTATTGAGATCGAAACGCTGCAATGCAAGTTTCGAACTATAATGAGGGAAGGTGAAATTGTAATTACGTACTTAGAACCAGTAAGTTGAAGAGTAAAGCAGCAGCAAGTGCTCAGCTGCGGTACATTGTCGCAGCACATTTGTTCACAGACCATCGTACAGTGTGTGTGTGTTCATCGCTAAATATTATTCGCCGTTTTTATTTAGAACAACTTACTGTGATGGAAAACACCTTCTACTAAAACATGAAGTGCTATTGATTAGAAATAGTTGCATAAAAGTAAGTTAATTGTGGAAATATATGTTTATTGGTGTGAATTAATTTCCTAGTTGAGTTGAAGGCGAGCTAAGGTCGGTTCTACGTCGATATGCGCATGCGTCGACTGCAAGGATTTTCTGATTTCCACCGGGAGATTTAAAACTTCCTTTCGTAATTTTATTGATTACGTTTTTTAGAAGCTCTTTCAAAGTATCTGTTAATTTACAATGAATTGGCTTTATGTAGTGATTCTTGAAATTTATTTTTTGTGGTATTTGACTTATAATGTGGAAATGTGACTATGAAAACGTTTCTGTTTGCAGACAAGGAAACGTTTCTAATGTGTCAGTTGCTGCGTCAGTATTGAAGGTGGTGACACCCGCTGACACTGTCCACATCAGATGAGCACGAGTGCTTGCAGGATTTTTCTTTTGAAATGTTGAGACTTGATGGACATTTTGTAATGCAGTTAATGTAGAATCAAATGCTGAAATTGATGTGTATCTACTTTTCAGACAAAGATACTCATTATTTGTTGAAGTGAAAAGATAATTTATCATTACAGTAGGAGTCAAAGTCAGTTTATAAAGGCTTGTTTTAATAGGAGTTCAGGAAAACAATTTACATGATGTTTTAACACAGCATTTCAACCATTGAGGTTTTAAAACAAGGAAGGCATGTGCCTAAAATATCACTACTTTATTGTAAATAAGATTTAATGTTAGATGTATGATCCCATGCTGATAATTGTTGAAGCCTTGATGTGAAGTACAGCTTTCTTTTTACTTCACATTAGTGAAAGTCTGACTGGGCACAACACTCTTAAATTTTTACTTTATTTCAAGACTGATTTCAATTATGGGATACTTTTCTTGTGCACAGTTTAGGAAAAACTTTGATTAGGAGTTAGGTTCAATATTAGTTGTGAGATTTAGTATTAGTAGTGTTTGTGTTAGTAGTCAGCTTTAGTATTGGTTGTTAGGATTAGTATTAGTTGTATTGTTATTAGTTGTCAAGTTTGCCTGATCTGCTGAATGAGGATTAAGTTGTTTCAAGCCATTCAGATTTGGTGATTTTTTTACCATGGTCTTTTGAATTGTTTGTGTGATGCAAGTGTCCAATAGTTGGTGGCTTAACACATCTTCAAGAAATAATGAGTTGATTTAGAAGCTTGGAAATACTTGTAATAAGTTTTAGAAATTTTTACCCTGTGCTATTGTAAATGTTTGAGCAACAAATTTTGGATTAATGTATGTCTTGCAAACAAGACACATTCATTATTTTAAACTGTACTGGTTATCTCAGTGAATCTAGAACAAACTTTATGTTCAGAAAACATTTGTGTTACGGCAAAGTGTTCACAATTATTCAACACTACCGCTTAAGAAAGCACTTTGTTACAAAACAACTTCAGTAATTTTCTTTGTAAACATTGTGTGGGTTTGCATGCTAATGCATAACTCATCACATGTTCTCCATCTTGCTACCTCTTGTACAACCTGCTGCTAACTTTACTTAACTACATCAACCTCTGTGCACACTTATCTCTTATACAAGTCCAACTGCATAGCATGCAGGGCCCACTGCATAAGAGTGCTAGCATAGCCTGTGATGGTTTTATATTTTAATTCATTATCTCTAGGAGATGATCAATAGAACCATGCTAAGGCTGGTATACAACAGCTTTCTGATCATGTACCAGAGGCAGTATAGCTACTGCAGTTCTCAAATCTTGCGTGCAGGAATTTTGTGTCACTTCCTCACCAATTAAACTTGTGGATTTTGTTCCCAGGATCATGTCATCTGAAGTGGAATCTCGCACCAATGGGGCATTGTCCCGGTCAGCAGAGTCACTGCCTGCTGCCCAGGTTGCTGATGTGGCAAGGCATGTCCACTTTGAGGCACGATGCCCCACAAGAGGAAGCTCCTTCAACAGGTAGGTATTGTGGCTGAGTAAATGCAAAATGGTGTTTTCAGTTGCATTGCTGGCAAAGAGCTAATTATCTAAACTGTAACTTCACTTCTGCCTTAATGTGTTCCCAGGTCTTCAGTATAGGACAGACCTGGCAAAGCCTAACTGATGACCTGCATGCTGATGGTTAAAACTTGCATTGAGAGCAGCATCTCTGGAGTTCCATTACCTCAATAGCTTAAATTTTCTAATCTTGAAACTTTTCCACCAAAATAAAAAAGCATTTGTGCATGCATAGAATAACTAAAGATAATAATTAGCCATTTGAGAGGAAATTTTTATCCTCTGTGTTGGCTTGGACTGCCATGTTTTTCCCTGACTTGCTTGAGTGTCTGGTCTGTGTGACTTATCTTGTTTTAAAACCAAGGCTGTGTGTTGGTGCCAATTCAGGGTCAGGCAAGGGCAAGAGGAGCTCTCAAAGTCTATCAATTTCAAAGTCTGTCCCTGACTTTGTTTTTCTACCTATGTTTCATGAGCGTTTCTTCATTTTTGATCATAAATTTCCATGAATTAGCTGGCATTGTTTTTTTATTGATTTGTTTTTCTTGAGCCAGTTCAGGGTTGGGAGTTGTGCATACTTCCCCTCCTAATATTTCCATTGTATTACTTCATAACACAATTATTTTAATGATCTCTTTAGTGTTATTGTTACATGGCTTGTCTATGCACCACAGGCGCAACAACCACATGAACCATTCACTGAGTCTGAACAGTGGAGGGAGTGGGAGCCGACGCAAGAGATCCCACTCGTGCAGCTGGGGGAGTGACCCTAACACTGGGGGATCTCGCTCCAAGCGACGGCGCACCCACCATTCTGCATCTGCCTCCAAATTCCTGATGGGGGGCAACATCAATGACCCTCTCAATCTGGGTGCTCTGTCACCCAAGTGAGTCTTCATCAACTCTAACATAGTTTTAGATGTTGTGTTATGGACCCAGTCATCTAAACTATAATAAGAGCACAGTCCGTCCGTCTGTCCGTGTGTCACACTCTTCTAATCGATAGCTTTGATAGCAACAAGGATAAAGCTTAAGAAATGCAAGAAATCATTCTATTGCATCATTTTTCTGTGGCAATTCAATTCCCTTTCATTTGCATTATGGTATCCAGAATACACAATCAGTTTATTTTTACGAATAGAAATTTTCTTTGTACCTTTTTCTGTTGAAATTCATCATGATGCTTTGATATTTTTAATTGATAATGCGAAAAGAAATGTTTTAAATTAGTTTGACCAGTAACCTGGCTACCACTTAGTATAAGGCCAAAGATTTTGGAAATTGAGTTATTGTTTTCGGAATTGTGATTTTCTTGAAAATAGTTTTAAAAAGGTACCTTACTTATGGGCCACCCTGTCTAATAGACGTTCTTATGGATATAGATAATGGGAAATTTCGTAGGGTATACATGTATTGTAAGCATTGTATTGTGGATACCAAAGGCACATCCATCAATGGGGAAACTCTTTTGCAAAGCCCGCGTCCATTGGCAAATTAAAATGCAAAATTTAGTAAAAACCGTGATTATTCACGTGTGGATCTAGTAAACCTTAATTTGAGCAGATCTGCATCTTAGCTATCCATTATTGCAACTGTTCATCATGCATCATAGCTACACATAATTACAGCTATACATAATTGGTATTAAGCCTGTATTTTTGTTGTGTGGAGTGTAGAGAGTAGGTCTTGGATTAGCATTTGTGAGGATTATGATTTTACTAAGGAGGCTATTTGATAGATATCCCTTCATTTCATTCTCTCATATGATAACACATGTATCTCAAGGTTTGCTGGGATTTGAATTAGAGCTGTACTCCCACTTCACTTAAATGAATGGTGAAACTGGTTACATTTGAGCACAGTCTCATAAGCCAGTGTTGAGGTGGACGTACAGCCTGGGACTGCTTCTAAAGGAGTGTGTGTGTGTTTGTGTATTATTTGTGTGGTGTCGTCTCATGTGGAGATGACGTGCTCATGGAAATGACGTGTTTGCAGACGTAACGACCAGCAGCGGGGCGTGGCGGTGCCTGTGGTCATCCCTGCCAACATCAATGATCCTCTCAACTTGAACTTTGACGCCCCCTCTGATTCAGAGGATGCCCCGGCACCTGCAGCCATCACCTACGTCCCTAGCGCTGCTTCCAAGAGGACCTTACCTCCGGGAGGAGATGCAAACTCCCGTAGGAGGAAGAAAAGCAAGGTGATGAGTTCACCATGTAGGGTTTTATTATCTAACCTCTGTTGGCATAAACATTTTGTTCTATTGTTACAACTCGTTTGCTGATGCATACTCTGCGCTAAGTCTAAAAAATGACCAGAAGACGATTTTAACTATAAGACTGAAGTTATTTTTTTGACTGCACAAAATATTGCACAAATTATCTCTCATCTCATGTAATTTAACCCTTTCGGTACTGACGGCATCTCTGGTAGCCGCAGTCATTTTTCGCCTATTAAGATGCAGAGCAACACGTGTGTCTGTGCAAACACTGGTAGGGCAGTGCAAGCTACAGTTTGATCAGGACAATGCAGTGACCGTAAAACATCACAAAGCATCTTTTTTTAAATTTGATGTTAAATATGTTGAAAAAGGTTCTGATATTTGCATCATGGTACCGAAAGGGTTAACTTATCTTTTGAACTTAACGTTTTCAATATCAGGCTATACTAATTAATTAATAATGTACTTCAGGAACGACAGTGGGCCATTCAGGATGAAGAGTTATTGCTTCTGCTGTGTAGGCTTGTGTTACTTTAATGTTTAGATAAAGTTGAAGATTATGAATCAGTCCAAGGAAGCTTACAATTCTAGAGGAAAGTATTCAAAGTAGTCGTTCATTGTATCATATAAGTACATGGTGCATGCCCTACAGATGACCATAACTCACAAAAATGAAAACGGTTTTGAGTGTTAAAATAGCTGGAGCACTGACATGTATATTAATAAGACTGTAATTGGCAGCGCCGGAGAAGAAGATACTCTGAACCTGGCAGCGTGCGTAGCAAGGAGTCAGACTTGAATCATCCACCGAGCTTCCTGTTGTCTGTAGACCAGCATCTTCCTTCTGGGGGCGTCCTTCCAGCCCTCGAGCCTGACGAGTGTTATCTTGACGATGTGTCTGCAGTTCCTCGTCAGTTCTGTCATCTCAAGGATCGCTCGTCATCAGTGGACAACCCCAACGCGAAGGTGAGGTCTGAATCTGGCAGTCACGCACAGGCAGCGTGTTCCATACGAGGGACTGCAGTGAACCTGGTGTACGGCTTGCAATTCTAGATTTTCGTATGGGTAAACCAACATATTTCTGTACTACAACTGGTCCTCAAATGTTCTACTTTCCTTACTTGAAACGTTTGTTCATGTGTCTTGGATCTCAGGATTCTGTTTAGAGCTTCTTATTTTTATTCTTCCCAGCACAATTAGGCTCAATTTATTATAATTAAAATAAAATTTATTTCTTTGATGTATGAAATGATAACCGACTGAGCGTTAGGCTTATGGAGACACTCTCCTTGTGTGATGGAACACAAATCTTGCTGCTCTAGCCGCGTCCACTCTGTCACTCATGACCTCACGTGCCCCTCATGACCTCACGTGCCCCTCATGACCTCACGTGCCCCTCGTGCTGCAGGTGATGTTTGGCAGCAAGCCTGTGTCACGTAAACCAGCAGGAGGTCCTGGAGCTCGTGCCCCTTGTTCTGGCCCTGTCAAGATGAGCAAGAGCCTCAGTACTTCAGTACTGGAGACTGCCTCACTGCACCAGGTCAGCGTGGCTTCACAAGGAAGGTGGTGTGCAAGAATGCAGACTTCATCTCTTTCATAAAGCTTGAGTGCCATTGTTCATTTCAACTCAATAAGTTAGTATTTGAATGAGTGAACGAGTGGTGAAGAAGCCTGGGGGGCGGTGAAGCCCATCTTGAAATTTTTTTTTTGTATATCAAATTCATCTTTTCGATAATTTGCTGTAAAATTTTAACATAATGAACCACTAGGGGGCGGCAAGATCTCAAGGTGGCGGTAGATAAAGAATTTCCTGAGGGATGTGTGGTAAATAAAAAAGTTTGAGAACCACTGCATTAGAGTCTACGTCAATGCCATGAAAAACGCACCATCTTGAAGTTTTCCTAGTTTTTGAAAGCTTAGTAATTCAGCATAAATTGTTCATGTTTCTCAGTGTACCGTGAAGACTTATTTTTCGCTGGTATGAGCAGCTTGGAGGCTTCAGATGAAGTGATGGGAACCCGTATCTTCACCGCCTGTATTTTCAACTTCGTAGCTAAAGTTTTCCTTAACTCGCCTTCATTTGCATTTCCAAAACTTGACCATCTTGCTCATAGAACATGACAGAGGATGAACTAGTGTACAAGACTTCCGTGTTCTTTATGACTGCATACATGAGTGTGACAAGAATAAGAGCAATGTTGTATTTGTGTCCAGAATACGATGACATTCTTGCATGAGTCATCTGAACTTATTCCTTTCTCGTGCCGTGCCCTCGTCTTGTATGTCCCTCAGTTTCATTCCCTTCGTCTTGTATGTCCCTCAGTCTCATTCCCCTCGTCTTGTATGTCCCTCAGTCTCATTCCCCTCGTCTTGTATGTCCCTCAGTCTCATTCCCCTCGTCTTGTATGTCCCTCAGTCTCATTCCCCTCGTAATGTAGGGTCAACGCTGTGTGTGTGTGTGTGTGTAGGTACGAGCAGGAACACCTATTGTATGTGTGTTTAATTTCTATTTTATTATAATTTTATCTATGAATTCTTCACTGGAACACAGGATCGGCCAATTAATCTGACGCATGTATAATGGAACCGAAATGAACTAAGGAACAAAAAATGTGTTCTTATATCAAAAGGCAAACAATTGTATAATTTTGTAACATTTTGTTTACAGTTATCAACATAAATAGGATATTATAAATTTAAAACATTATAGTTTTTTTTACTTCATTTAGCTCCCATTAAGGCTACAAATGTGTCGAATCGTTTAGCTTCTCCTGTATTATTGGTTACTTCTTAGCCGATTACAATACTCAAGTCAATCTTTAATAGTTCACTGCAAAAATTTGTATATTGAAGCTGTGTGGATTTAAGAATTCCTCGTATGACGTCCTTGTTTGGTTTAGTGGTTATATCAGTAAAATCAGCCACATTAGATAAAACTACGATATGGATAAAAAATAAGTTTTCGAAAGGTTTGGCTGTTCACAATCAATGAACAATAAATGTATGGATATAAAAGTTGAAATGGCATGGAGCCGGAGAAAATTTCAGTTCTATAGCTGTGACACGTTGAAGACAGACTGTGTGATGCGGCCGTCTTGCATGTATAATGTTCAGCTTTGGCAAATAGCAGGCTGGTAACCTGGATACTAATAACCTGGATACTAATAACGTAGATACTTGTAACCAGGATACGGAACGCTGCTGTGTACAGGACGCGAGTGCAGCGGAGTCAGACGTAACTAACGACGTGACAGAGGACGATAGCGAGCTGGACAGATCGCCGTCTAAGCTGGTGGTGGTGCTGGAGCGAGACTCCGTGCACGAGGAGTCGCTGACGGAGGGAGACTCTGACGCACCCATGGGCCGTGTCAGGTCAGATAAAATTTACTGTGTCAATGTCTATACAAATTCAA
This sequence comes from Trinorchestia longiramus, assembly GCA_006783055.1. NCBI lineage: Eukaryota > Metazoa > Arthropoda > Malacostraca > Amphipoda > Talitridae > Trinorchestia > Trinorchestia longiramus. The sequence goes on from VCRD01003041.1 coordinate 64,770, forward strand.
CAAATCAAAATGCTTTACAAACTGAAAATATAATACGATCTATCTTATAAATATGATATGGATACCTAAATTGTGAGTGATATAATGTTAAACAAACTAAAAAAATAATAAATCATTCAAGCAGGAAAAATGATTCACTAGTATAGCACAAATAGAGTAATATACATATAGCTAAAATATAAAAAGATAAGCATAAAAACTTGAGAGAACGATTTTTAGCGTATGATAAGTTATGTTTAAAATGATTGTAATACTAATATTACGATAACTTTCTTTTTCAGAGCAAGTGCTGCACCTCCTAAATCGTTGAAACTTTCTGTGGGAAATTTAGATTCTTCCCCATCAAAGTTGAGGAGTCCTAGCCCAGCAACCCCAGGTCCCAGCTTTTGTTCTGGGCACCCAGGAAAGCGGCGTAGCTGGGATGCCTCGACACCAGGGCCGTCTGTGCAGAAAATAGTGAGCCCAGTACCAGGCCGAGCACCTGCAGTAGTTAAGTTCAACTACAGCCGCTCCAACTCTAAAAACGACGAGAATCACAATATTGCTGCCAGAAAACAACCGAAGATTCAAAAACAAGTGGCACAGAACGAGCAGTCCAAGAAACCGCCTGCTTCCAACAACCCGAACAAGAAAATCTTTCAGTTCGGCAACTACCATCAGTATTATGGATACCGCAACCCTCAACACAACACCGACCCCAGGTACGAACTGTGTGCTGGTTGTTCACCTGGCAGTGTTTGTTATCATCAGTACGGTAAGCAGGGAGAGAACTGTAGCGGATATCTGCGTATTGCTGGGTAAAACTGTATTGCTTTAGCACCTCCCATGGACATGCTGATTTCTCTGAGCAAATATTTGATAGTTTAATAACTGATACTGCTTGTATTCTGTGCATCTCACACTATCATTCCTCCATCAGGCTTGCATTCCTGAACCCGCGCTGGTTTGATGGTCGTGACGTTCTGGACATCGGCTGCAACATCGGTCACGTGACTCTTACGATTGCCAGGTACTGGTGCTGCACGTACCCCATGTACAGTGTAATACTGGTGCTGCACGTACCCCATGTACAGTGTAGTACTGGTGCTGCACGTACCCCATGTACAGTGTAATACTGGTAATGTACAGTCCAATACTGGTGCTGCACGTACCCCATGTACAGTGTAATACTGGTAATGTACAGTGTAATACTGGTGCTGCACGTACCCCATGTACAGTGTAATACTGGTGCTGCACGTACCACATGCAGAGCGCAACATTGTACCACGTGTTATTTAAACTAAACACTATTGTTTATAGTTGTAATTTGACTCCCTGGAGCCTCAGTTGTATTTTATAATCAGAAGAGGCAAAAATAAATTGGTTGTTTAAAGAATATTCACCTTATTAGCTTTTATATCATGAATGAGTGTACAATGACTGATGAGGAATTTAATGAACGAGAAAACTAGTTAGTTAAACATCGAGCAGCCAGTTACCCACACTGTCCTTGTTGACGTCTCTCAGATGCGGTGGTTCACTTGTATGGAGAGAAGATTTGCTTCTCTCGTACGCTGTTCATAAGACTGGACGACTTGTACTGTCACACCACACACTAAAATGGAGAGTTGGAATGCTTATCTTCTGTAAGCCTTGAACAATAATTTACTCCCTTCCTGAATGACGGACGTGTGCCTGTGCGTAAATACGCCTGGCTTATTCCAGAAGTATGAAAATAACACGACTGGCTTGTTGACGCTTGGTTTTTGAGGCACTACAGATTTATTTCAGATACTCAAGTTGTAGGTATGAGTTATTTTGTAGAAGTCCCTTTTGTTGTGGCTGTAGTTTGGCATTTTTGATGTTATGAAGTGGATGTAAATGGAGCCAGCGGTCACTCAAGACAGAAAGAGCTGTGGTTTGCAAGGAGTTCCTGTGCTGAGCACACCAGACTGAATACCTTGAGACTTACTCAATTCTTTGATGATGAGAGGCCCCAAGTTAAACGAGGCATGCTATTTATTACCGTGCATAACTTCTATGAATATAATAATTATAGTAATAAATAATTTCTATACTGAAAATGCTGTCTTGACTACAGATTACAGTATTTTGTAATTCTGGTGCTTGCGTTCTTTTCCTTGTTCTCGACAACTGCTCGTGTAGCCTGTGCTAGTGGACCACTTCTCTCCCTGGTGGCCAGTGAATGCAGCATCCTGATGTCTGTTCTCTGTTTCAGGGACTTCAACCCACGTGCTGTGACTGGCATAGACATAGACAAGAAGCTCGTCAACATCGCCATGAAGAACGTGCGTCACTACCTCAATAAGACTAAAGAGGCTTCAGACTTCCCTAAGAGCTTCGGAGTGATGTACGGCCAGCTCCCTTGTGAGCAGGAGATTAAAGAACAGACTGCTGTCAGTAAGCTGACTCCTGAGGAGCGTGGCGAGTATCTGCAGCGTCTCAAGAAGAGAAAGAAGCTCTTCCCGCACAACGTTACTTTCAGGAAGGTACGAAAGTTCTGCTTTATTTGTGCTCACCTTATTGAATGTTGCATTTACAGTCCGGTCTGTTCGCAATGCTTTATAAAATTCTGAAAAGTCTGTTGTAACTTATCTGCTACCTCTTCACTATTTTTTGTGTAGAATTCTAGTTTTTGCAATTACAATTTATAAAAGATACGCAGTAGAGGTATTCAATTGCTGACGAATACTTCATTTTATCAGCTAATTTTCACTGTATCCACATAACAGAGAACGGCGCAAGTTTGGCCGAATCTAAATTACGAGGAACTGCGTATGTTTTGTAACTGGATTATAAGAGAAGTCTTTCAAAGTTTGAGAACAAACTTAGTGTTGTTTTAAGCAAGCGATCAGTCACCGTATCCACAATTATTTATTGGTACCTACGGAAGTGATGAATAATGCAATTTTCAGCTTCAAGAGATAGAAAAGCTTGTTTTTTCATCGACTTTGTCTTACATGAGATGGTATGGACGAACTAATGAATTTATTATTAGCGCCCTTCAGAATGTCTGACCATCAACATGTGCTTGCTTTTGAGGAATCCTGTTTTCTACAGTCGCATGCAGCCCTTGTGTAATGATGCAAGTCCATTCCATTGTATTGTTCATGTATAGGTTAAGGTAGATCAAAGTTGAGAAACTTGTATTGTTAAACTTCAAAGTTAACTACTTCCTGGCATGACACCGTGACGCTTGGAGCACGTGACTACAGGGTGAACTAGAACCTTGTTCATGGTATAGTGTAACTCTCAGACGACCTTGCATGTTTGAGCGTTCTCAGGTCACACTCGCCTCTCTATCTTTCTTCCGCTCCCTGCAAGTGATTTAGCCGTGTTCCTAAAGGGGACATTACAGCCCCTCCCCTGTAAAAATCATGTGCTGCTGTATCTGCTACACTAAGAGAGACCCTGTTTTGCAGGCAAACTACGTGCCAGAAACCGAGGAGCTACTGGAGATGGTGCGGCCCCAGTACGACGTGATCCTGTGCC
>VCRD01003042.1:0-14869 GCA_006783055.1 Trinorchestia longiramus
AGGCAAACATTAGGATTTGTTTTCTCTATCAAGATTTTTTTTTTAGTTATGACATCGAATAAGATTCCCATTAATAAATTCTTTCGATAATAATTTCCATAAACCGGAGGATTGGATGAAAACGAGTCATTAATATTTTGAAGTTTGCAATCAAAATAATATTTTTTTTTCCGTGTGTTAAAAGCTATTTTGTTCTTTTTTTACACAGAAGCAACGCTAATAAAGATTCCCCGAAACTAAAGACACATATCAAAAATAGCTTTCGTCCATTGAACAAAAAAAAATAGATTCTATTGCCATTAGTACAGTACCAACATCCAGTGCATCTTGATTAACGCATAGAAGGGTTTCACAAACAAATAAATGAAATAGATGTTACAAACACAGAAACACAAACACAGAAATAAAATAAATGTTAGCTGTAGATGGTGCAGTGATGGTAGCAGTAGACAGTGCAGTGATGGTAGTGATTGACTGTAGTAGACAGCGGCAGTAATTGTATTAGACAACGGCAGTAGCAGTAGTAGTAGACAGCGGCAGTAATAGTAGTAGTAGTCAGCGACATTAATAGTAGTAGTAGACGGCGGCAGTAATAGTAGTAGTAGACAGCTTGGTAGTAGTAGTAGACAGCGGCAGCAGCAGTAGACAGCGGCAGTAGTAGTCATTGGCAGTAGGGTAGCAGTAACAGTGGACAGCGGCAGTTGTTGGCAGCAGACGGAGGCAGCAGAATGGTAGTAGACCGTGGCAGTAGACAGTGGTGGTAGTAGTCGACAGTAGCAGTAGATATGAGTAGAGCAGTAGACAGTAATGATATAAATAACAATAGGTGATAGCAGGAGATGATGGTAGTATTACTAGTAGATAATAGCAGATGATTGTAGTCGTGTAAGAATGGTTTTCCTTACGGCTTGTTCGCTGGCTCGGGCTCAGAGGTCTAAGCGGGTGGTCGACGCGCTGCGGTTACCTTGCTGGTATGCGGTCTACGAGGGCAGCTTGTTTTTCGATGAGGTGCTTATTCCAATGTGGTGCTTGTTACTAAATAGCTTGCTTGTTGTCTAGATATGTTGTTTGTTGTCTAAATATTTCGGTTAAACTTTAACGGTAGACACTTTAAATCACTTCGGTAATTATTCGGTCAGTAGTTAAAGTATTCACTTTATTCGGCGTGATTGGTACGTTTCGTAAGATAGAACTCTTACACTTCACGTACTTGAGCACCTATCTCGCACGACCATTCGCAGCTGTGTCGTGAGGGTTACTGCTGTGTCGTGAGGGTTACTGCTGTGTCTTGAGGGTTACTGCTGTGTCGTGGGGGTTACTGCTGTGTCGTGAGGGTTACTGCTGTGTCGTGAGGGTTACTGCTGTGTCGTGAGGGTTACTGCTGTGTCGTGAGGGTTACTGCTGTGTCGTGAGGGTTACTGCTGTGTCGTGAGGGTTACTGTATAATGCATTTAGAGTGATATTCAAAATGCTATACAAAACATTTTCTGCCCAAATTTGATTACAGAAAAATTTGATCATGATATATCATTTAGCCTCGAATAATGAGCAGATTGTGACTTTCCTAAATACTGTATTCTATGATTGAATCTCAAGTAAAGCTCTTTATTTTTTGATTTGTGTTTGAAATGTTGACCTTGGTTCTACATTTACGTGTTCGTTTTATTCGTATTCTGAGGACTCGGAAGGGCCACTGTTTGCATAGATCGAGTCTATAGTCGTTAACGGACAGCAATCAACATCTCTCGTGGTAAAATCTTTTGATGGGAATGGTCACCCCTTGCTGACCATATTTTTTCCGGTATAGACAAGTGCAACACCACCACATTCTGTTCATTGCGTGGGTCATCATATCATCGGGAGTGTCTAAATAAGCCGAAGTGCCACATGTTTGGAGATTTTTATAACTCGGAACGAAAGTTTTGTAACATATTCCTGTAGCTGATGAGTACAGAGCTGGATTACACAACACCTTAGATTTTTTTAGTGCACTTTATCAAAGTGATCTCTTGCATTCATATGAACAGCATAGGAATAATCAGCAAATGGAGTTATATTAGACCAATTCAATCCTCATTCAATACATCAACAGCAATGCACGTCTTAAAATTGAGGTAAAATACAATTTTAACTGCATTCTGCAAAACGTATCTTGGGTTAAACCAACATATAAAAAGTAGGGCGAACGTTTTGAGTTTTAGCACAGCCTTAATAATTTATGCAAAGTCAGAGAAATTGAAAATTGAATTTTGAATTGAAACTAAATATTCATTCTCTTGAGAAAGATACAAATTACAAAAATACGTTTTCAAATACCAGTGGGTCTGAAATTGGCGTTCATGAATGGAATGAAAAGTAATCTAGCAACTATGAATAATGTTCATATTCTACCGTTGTTAAATAAATTGTTGGTTCCGAATGGAAGTTCACTAAGGGAATCGGCTAATGAGAGTAAAAACTAATTTACGAATATGGGCTCCAAAATTTTGGAATGAAAATGCACGGAGACTAAACTGAAAAATTTTGATGGGTCATTATAAAGAATTCGATAAGCACTTTCATAGTATAGTCATGAACTAAAATTTGGTAATCATCAATTCAGTTTGATGGGTTACAAAGACATGCTTGACAGCAGTAAAGAAGTGCTTCCATACATTTAAAGTTGACCTAAAGTACTGAAATATTCAGTGAGCAGTGCTAACTTCGTATGTTAACCGGTGAGATCCGTGACAGTTCCTCAACGTGCTAAATGAATCCTTCCGGATGTGAGATAAGTGAAATGTACACTTTATCTATCGTTAATAAGAACAGAACGTTCAAATAAATTTCGAATAGAAGATAATAGTTTTATCAAAAACGTGGCAGTTAGCACAAATGTAAACACATTAATAAAATATACTTTCTCTAGGTATGCAATAAAATCTATATCTTCTTATTTATGTCATAAATTGTCATCAAGGTACAAAGCCATCTAATTTCTTCCAGGTATGTTATCATAATATTTCCTTTGTGCATTAAATTAATTAAGTTTCCTCGAATTAGGCACTGAATAATATTTCGTCCACCTATGCAAGGTTCGACACTAGAAATGTAGAAAAATTAACAACATGATAAGATATGCATAAAATTGTTCAAAAAACTCAAGGTGAAACATTTATCCCTGTGCCACAAAAGAAGATATTGTAAGTTGCCAAAACATCTTGCTAAGCTATTTTTCTTGCATATTCTTGCATTCACATACATTTGTTCCGTAATTATCTTGGTTCAGTTTCAATTCCTGTACGTACTAAGACGTTACGTTGGGTTCATGGTCCTGGACGTGCTACACATACAGTGTATACTTGACCGTGAAAGTAGCCTTGCTGCTGTGATATATTCTAACCTTGTCATGAGTTTGACCTTGAGTTTCATTGATGATGATTTACTATACAAGGTGCAGTGTAAAGTGTTTCTGATGCAGTAAAAATGGAACATTAGTATCAGTAGGAGTTGACCTAATATCCGGCATAATTAATATAAATACAATATGAGAACATTTAATAGAACCAAATTCTATAACATTTTGATGCAGTAGCAGTACTTCGATCCATGTTGCTTATTTTTAACCGTTGTTAATTAAAAGTTTCTAACTCATGCTTTTCATTCAGCCTACCTATAAATTGAAGTAATGAGGCGATGTGTTCGAAAGAATTAGAGAGTTGATGAACTCTACAGGATAGTTTTGAGCTTCATCTTAGCTGTCAAAAACGACCAAATCAGTACCTAAATATGGGTTAATCTCTTCTTGAAGTTTACCGAGGACTCTTTATTTAACAAAAAGACAATAAGTACTTTTCTGCTGGCATAATTGAACATTGTTCCATATCTTGAGATTTGTATTATAAAAACTCATATCAATGAGATATTGAGAATATAGTAAGCAGGGATACCTACAGCGTGTAGGCTCTTGAGAAACAATTAAACCAGCGAGTTAATAAACCACTAACTCTGCGAACAAACTACGAAGAAAAATGCGTGTTTATTACGATTTGTTTTTACATTTATGGAAGTAAGACACTCTTTTACCTTACTATTGTTTTTTTTCCACAATAGATGTTATTATCAGTATATTGTAATAACACGCTAGCTCTATATTTAGCGGAACCGCACTGACGCGTTGATTCTTGATTGAGTTATCCCTCATTATCTTAAAAAAATTGAATTGAAAGAGAAAGTGGTGCAGTCAGCTCAGTTTATTTTGAGTTTTTGTGATAACTATTACGTTTGCAGCTACTCCGACCTTGCTGCAACGGGATGCACAGTTCCATACACTGAGACACTGGATAACCAGGTCAAGCGAACGGCTTCTTTGCGTCAATTCAGACACGAGTTCGATCCTAAGCCTGCATTGACGTTTTTCTTCACCAATGCCTTGATATTAGTCATGCAAATATTGCATTAGTAATGTCAAATCAATTCTTAGTGGGGTCAATTTAGTTAAACTCCGTAAGGTTATGTTACTTGTTAGGTATATGAAGTTGGTTGAAATAACGAAAATATTTCTCTAACAGAGGATGTACATCTTTGTTGTTCAGTATAAAACTGTACAGTTCTTCATACGTTTCATTACATAGTTTCCAAAACTTAAGGAATTAATTATCGCAAACGATACAATCAGTATGGAGGTTTTTCATATGAATGAAAGGTTACTGAAAAAGAATTAACGCGTTTACATTTGTCCTAATTGTCTGCAATAAATGATAATTCTGTAATAAGTAAATTGAACTAGAACTGTTATGTCTTTTTTGTGTATGGAAATTATCTGCAAGATTGTGATTGTTTTCCGTTACAATGTCATCAAAATAAACAGATTTTTATTTTTGGGATCTATTACATTTGGATCAGGCACTGAAGCTGTTTCTTCAAAGTATTCTATTGAATATTTAGGTGTAAAGTATTATGTACATTATTAAGGAATTCATCAATATTACCTTTTCCATTCTCAAACAGTTGAATTACCTCAAATTGGTTATATCCTTTATCAATGGCATTATTTTTTAATTTGTGTTCTGGTTGATGAATTGACTTACTATAAAGAAGAAGATTTTTAAAATTAACGAATTTTTCCATCAACGAGGTTTTTTCATAGTTAGACCCTCGAGACTCATAGTTAGACACCTCGAACTTGGTGATGGAAAAATAAATGATTTTTTTGTTTATTCTTATTACTGTCGGTCCAATTTTAGACTTTATTTAGAGTAGTATATTTAAATAGTCATTCACGATTATTAATGATGATCGTGATACAATATGAATCTTCGTTGTATTGTTATTTGGGAACTGACCATTTGTCATTTCCTGGCCTAAGATATTGCTAGAACAACAGTTCCAGCAATATTTTAGTCCAGATTTCTTAAAAGAGTTTTCTTTGAAACTACATTGAGTAGATGCTACGCTTTATTTTCAGTTGTGTTTGAACCAAAATTTGAAAATGGATCCTCGAGCACACAGTGTTTATCATCAGTCCGTAGTTGAATGGCGCTGACACCATGTTTGCAAATTTTCTTGGCTTACTGAAATTTGATGCATTGATGAAGAGTGCATCACGCATATTGGCTTAATCTTGTAGAAGTTAGAGTCTAATGTAGCACAGGCCGGTTTACAAGTTGACAGAATAACTCCTTCTCTTCTTTTCAAAACTTCAAACAATTTTGGGAGAGGAACATAAAGTAAATATTGTAGGTTCGTATCGTTTTGGTTCATTTCAAGGTATTTTCATGAAATGCATAATGAAGGGGCATATCAGGGTATAAATAGTAGTATGCAAATACATTTTTCTGAATCATATTGAGTCATACTTTCACGTGCGTGTCGCATTGCTGTTCCGGTTGAAAAACTTTCTCAGGCTGACTGATTTGATAACATATTATACATGTTTTCTCCAGGCTAATGCATAGCTAAGCATTAAACTACGTACGATTGTATATGCATTTTATAGTGTGATAGTAGCCTTATGGCTCTAGCAATTGACGCGTTTTTGATAGGAATCGTTTTACTTCATTTGCATCATCGTATTGTATTGCTTCCCCGGGTTTATTTGCATCCATCTCCTGATTATTGAATACCAGAATAACACAACCATGACCTATTTATAAGTACGTACTTTAAAGTGTATTGAACACTTTTTAATAAAGAACTCTTTTCTAAGTTAAAATGGGCTACACATTTGTTTAGAAGGCACTTGTTGGAAGTTACTTCAAAATTACTGTCAGTATTAAAATGACCAGCTAGAACATATACTCCATTATTCAGGCGTTTGAACGAGGCTTGTCTAAAAATATCCAACCTCGATTTACCGTACACAGCAATGTTGCTAAAGCGGTGCCACTGTGTTCAATGGAAAGAGACAACTCAATACTCATGCTTGTATTTTTTCAAACGAGGTATTGTCATAAGTGTTCGTCGGTTTTTATTTCCTTTGAGATGACTGAACCGGTTGATCGAAGGTACAGCATAAAATTTTGCCACAAACTTGGTGATTCTCTTAGCGAAACAAGTTGTAAAATTTTGTAGAGGTTTGGAGACGATGTCTTATGGTAACTCAAATTAAGGAGTGGCTCAACTGATTAAAAAAGGCCGCACATTGGTGGGAATGGCTCACATACCCGGGAGGCCACATATTATTCAAAATACACCTGTTGTTGAAAAGATGACAATTCTGATAATTAAATACCGTTGTTTGACCGTACAAGAATTGCCAAAGAAATTGGAATTAGTATAGATTCTACGTATGAAATTTTTCGTGATGATTTGAACATGCGGAGAAGTTGCAAAATTTATCTTCAATTTTCTGTCGACGGAATTCAGATTTTCTAGTCAAAACATAAATGTCAGTCTTTTGCCAGCCTCTTTACTCTTCAAATATGGCTTCTTGCGACTTTTGATTGTTTCAGAGATTGAAGATGCTATTGAAAGCATTCCAATTTGATAGAAGAAAAGAAATAATGCAGAAGACGACGGTGGATTTGAACATTAAAAAAGAAGCTTTCCAGAAATTTTTTCGGTAGCGGTAGGAACAAAAGGCTATGTGTACAGAGGCGCAATGGATCTATATACTTTGAAAGAAATTAGAATTAAATTCCATCATGTATATTATAAATCTATTACGGCCAAAGGTCGGATAGTTTTTAGTCACAGCTCGTATGTCAAGTATTCATTCCTATTTTCTGCAGTTTGTTTTCGAAATAGCTTTTCAACATTTGGGGGGAATTTTTGTACTTAATTCATCCTGGGGGAAAATTCGGTTTTTCTATCCCACATGAGGAATGTCTCATGAATGTTACTGCCCAGTTACATAGGACTGTTTCTTTTGGTCCTAGAATATAACAGAACATGACAACAGGAACGATTCGTTTGAGTCATTCTTCGGAGACTACCCATGTCCCATTCTGTTTAAATGTTAGTTATCAATCACGTACATGCACCTTAATCAAATACAACCAATTACTGCAGAGACCAGATAATATACAGTATTTGTCGTGTAGTTCTGATTTGTCTCTTTACTTTTGCATTATGAATATATGATTGACAGAAAGGTCTCACCTCTGAAACACTATGATGTGAACATATGCCATAAGTATTCACATGTGTTCAAAAGACATGTCAGTCTTATAAACCACCATTATTTTTTGAGATAACAGTTATAAGCACGTGTCACTACATATATCAGGTCTGTTTTGCTGCCTGTATGATGAACCCATGTTTTTCGTAACATCATAACATTTCGGATTACAGGTGTATTTCAAGGATGAACCTTACTTTTCCGTATCATTGCAGTTTAGATAACTATTGTACATATCTGGGACTCACTGTGAATGAAGATAGAAGTAGAGCAAGGATACTAGGTTCACCATTTGCATTTCTAACCTAATAATACAGCAAACCGGAACATAGGGCAACTACTGGGTGGAGAAAAATTAATGTTACAAAGCAAAAACAATTATTAAAAAAAATAATAAATTCATAAAATGACTTTAAAAAATAGTGATTCATCAATCTACGGTAACAACAAACAAACAATAAACAAACAATCTTTATTTCCAGTTAAGTACACAGTACATAGACATTTAGTACATTGGTTTTTCTTCTCCTTAAAGTTAACATTCTTAGAGTAAGGATGATGGTGAGCTCCATGCGACGATCCTGGGATGTGTCCATGGGCGGGGAGTTGAGGTCTTACCGATAAGTGCGAGCTCACGGCGGGAAACGAGAAACAGCTCGTATTCATGGCCGGGTTTCGAACCCGCAGAAGTCTTTCTGCACAAGCAGAGACCCGATACAGAACACGGGCCGCAGACCACTCCACTACGGTGGCTACAAAAATTATTCCAATAGTTTCTCTTTTGCCCTGTCTACTTTGCGAAGCCTTTTATGAAGATCTTTAATGTCCGCGCGAACAACAGGTCTAAAAGTATTTCCTTCATACATTTATTCAATTTTGACTTTAGAACTAAGATACTCCAGCAAAGAGTCGTTCTCTTTTTATCAAGATCTTGTTGATTTTGAGGTTTTCCCTAGTTTGAATATTTCGGAGTTCCTTTTCAAGTTTCTCTATAGTGAACTTCCGTATAAATTCTAGTCATTGGCAATACCTAATGGCTATTTTTATTTCAAAGAATTAAAAATATTCTACATAATTTTTTATATAAACTTGCATTCAGTAATATCTGCAAAATAATAATTATTAAAATTGGTTAAAAAATATATAACAGGAATTATGCCCATGTCCCATTTGCAGAGGTTGCCCCCCCCCGTGAATGAGCTGGTTATAATTATTTTTTATGAAATTTACCCTGCAGCCACCAACACTGACATATACATCAACTACATTCTGTTGAAATGATTTGTCAAAACGGTGAAAGATGCAAAAATTACCTCGTATTGCGGGACAATAATTTTATTATTCCTACGTTGTAACTTCGTGGTGAACTTGAATTTGCTGTTCTTAGACATGTTTCATGTTAATGTAGCAGCCTTCTTTTCTATTAGGGAATAGAAATATACATGTCAGTGGGTTTAAGTGACAAAAGAAATATAACATTTTCTGATTTACCTGTTTATGAACTTAGGCGACGATATATCTATGCCCAATTTTCAGCCAAATACAGCTGCAATTTGTTACTTGAATTATTATACCTTCGCAAGGGAGAACTGGAATTGAAATGTGCAGGAACTTTTCCTGGTTACACACTCCCCCTAGATGCTCAAACATTATCTTGTAATTCAATAGTTCGCATATATATGTAAGCCTAAGTGCAGGGGTTACTTTTTATTACCGTAGCGAAAGTTTCAAAAAAGACTGTATGCAAGTATGATACTTTGTTCTGGCGATTTTTTTTACGTTTGGAAAGCCTCAGATCAATGTAGGATGCAAAGCTAGCCGTGTGTGGATATCTATGCTATTATCTAGATGCATAGTTGAAGCACAATGATATGTTTGTTGAAGTAAGTGCATACTGTAAATATCTCGTCCTACTGGGTGAATAATATTTGCATCAAATGACGCACATAAAAATGTTGTATTATGATTAGAAATTATTGCCTTTGAGTTCATTATTATGGAACAATCTTTGAAGTCGCTAAGAATATTCTTGAAAGTCTGAAAAATGAACCTTAACATGCTGACAAAAATTTAGTGGTTTCCTTGAAATCTAACTGCTCAAATATATTGATTGAGAGCATTCTCATCAATAATGCAGTAAACATTTTAATGGTATTCCTCAATGCCAATTCTTTCGTTTTAGTTTCATTTACTGATGTTTTACAGGTAATTACCTCTTTCTTCTTCATTCATGTTGCTTCTAGCAGAGACTTTTTCTAATATTTGCAAAAAGTTTTCTGTACCCTTATCAGCCACGTTGCTTGTCCTATATATGTATATTGTACTACCGTTCATAAGACTATTTATCCTTTAGGGCTAATTTTTCTTAAACTATTAAATAATAAATCTGTGGTGGAGACTACGATGATAATATTTAATTATGAAAAGCTGTGCTTAACATACCCATTCACAATGAAGTTAGTTCGAATTAGCCAAACATTGAACTAATTCAAGTTCAATTTCAAACTTCCTCGTCTGTACGCCCTCAGATTCTCGTAAAAGTGACAATGCAACTTGAAGAACATGATAATAAACATAATTGTTTAATATAAGGAAACATACATTGCATTTCTAACTTATATTTGACCAAGTGTTTGTCTAAAGTGTGTTTTAAAGTCTCACGGAGCAGGACCCGTGGAAATTAAACGTAAATGTTGTTAAAAAAAATTCTCTGGAATTCCATGACATCATACAATGATAATTCCACGTCATTTCGTGTAGCAAAATTTTAATTGCCTGCACGAATATTTAAACTTGATTAATAGGATGGCATTTTCCTAACGTAAATTTGACTGTAAATGGAGAAAGAGTAAACAATTAACCATATTACAGTCTCCATTATTCTAAAGTTAGAGCTTTATGACAAACACGACTTTTTACTTCTAGGGGTACGTCACACATCTGGAATGAATCTTCGATACAGTATCTCGTGATACACTAAACACCTCAACTACCTTGCTCACTTAAGCACCGACCATATGCATTCCAACCATTCCCCCACGTTCAAAGTTGGCTAGCTCTGACATGATGCAATCATAACTTCATAAAAGTGTCCCGAAAACAAGGGAACTGTGAAGTGTATTTACTGCCTTGTATAGGTGGCGTTAGTAGGCGAGTGCACCAGCGTTACTGCAACATTTCACTTGAAACATCTTTTTTGTTCAAGCATGCGTTCCATTCATATTTTTGTTCCATTCATATGTCCAGACCCTGTATCTCTATATTTATATGTTCAGTTTTGTATTAAACTATTTTTCCATTCTGCAAAAGGTTTCTTTTTCGAAAATAAGCCTAGGCTGTATAAATTCAAAGATATTTAGTATTCTTCGCTTCCATCAGATTTTTCTTAACTTTCTAAGAAAAAACCATGCTCAAACTGAAACTCATTCACTGGAAAACTAGTATGAGAAGCTCTATAGTGCTAATTTTCAATTGAAAAATGCTGATGAATATTGTAAGAACCAATCTATCTTCCAGATTAGCTTACTTTCGAAAATGAGGCAACGACACAGAATAATAACTTTGCCTCAGGTGTAGTTACAGTAAGGACTGCAATACTGTCTCAACATTTCACTAAAAATCACTCCATCATCAGTTTCAAGTGGGAATGGAAAAATTCGGACTCTCCGTAGTGAATCAAATCCAAAAAAATATGTCAAATTGGCATCTCCGAGGCTCGAAGAACGTAGTTTTGCGAAAAGAAATGCATTAAAATTTTTCAGGTATCATTCATGATTGCTAAGTACGGTAAAATACCTGAACACCTGTTTTTTGGGAGACACTATAGTTGTGAAGCTGAAAAGTATTTCAAGAAGCACTGACGTTCTCGCACAAAAAAACTTAGTTTCTTCTCTATCATTAACGATCATGTTAGTGTCCGACCACAAGAAATAAGGAAAGGCCTGTGGAATCATACCACATCGTCTACGTATATATTTATTAATCAGTGATGCGGATTATGCTTTATTTTTCGAAAATCAGTCTTCTTCCCAGAAAAAAGTAAGTCTCGGACACACTTTTGAATGTATATCATTTTCGTATTCCATTTTTCGCTTCCAAACCCATAGCAACAATTCTTCATATGAATTATTTTCATTGTTCCCCTTAAAACATGAGTCTTTCTGCGTTCTACAATGTTCAAATTGGCTTTCTCATTTTCAAATTATCTTTTTAATGAATCTTCAACTTCCAGCAAACAAAACACTTCTTCGTTCATTTGTCGTTGCAATAATACAGGCTAAATAATATGCATCCGAATGTAACAATTATGGAGGAATATTAGTTTATTTACAATTATTTTCTTTTAGCACTAGATTGTTGCTACCTATTTTACCACACAAGTTAAAAAACATCTCCGCTTACACCAAAGCATTCTTTCGATTAGTTTCATTTGTTTTATTTCTGAAGCAAGTTCATGATTAGAATAAGCATCATCCCATAATCAAGTTTTGAGTTTGATCACGCTAGTTTTCTTGCTGCTTTTTGTTGTATGACATTTATGGTTTTTAAATGCATGACGATATATAATGATCTGATTTCGTAGCTATATAATACATGATTGAGTGAAATTCATTGGAAAATTATGACCAGCCAGTCAGGAATTCACAATAAATATCGAACCCTATTGTCAAAAATATTTTGTTGCTTCACACAATACGCCCTCGGACAACCGACTAACCCATTGATTGCATTTTGAGGGAATGGCACACCTTACCCATAGCCCAGGGCACCCTCTGATTTTCCGATTTGACACTCAGTGGGGCTCTGCCACGTGGTCATCTTCTTCATGATAAAAACGTGCGCCAAGAAGTATGGAAATGATTGCTCAGCTAATATCAACGCGTTTTGAGATGATTACGTACGTAAATGGGTGTTTTGACCAAGCACATCGGAACGGTGGGGATAATGAAGAACTTGTAGATTCAACTTCAGGTACTTTTCTATGAATAAAGTAAAAAATATTTATTTTATTTCTAGCTTCATGCACAATAATAATAGGCATGGTACCTCGAAAATATATGTAACTAAATCATAACTTGTCATTCTCCGTGCTTTGCTTCTGAAACAAAACTGCGTAAATTAGAGTCTTCTGTTGTTAAAATTTTTTAGAAACGCATGGTTTAAGTCAGAAAAAATTAGAACTGAAATCGATTAACACTATTGCGTGCTCTCATGTTTCTTTTGCTTAATCTTTGAATGCACACCAGTTTAATATCACGTAATTATTGACGGAGAGAAGGAGTGATCATCAGATAACTACCCTGTCATGATTATAAACTTTGCAAAATTCTGCTTGAGTCTTTATTTGTCTGTAAAGGATTTTCAAGTAACTTATTTAGCTCTGCGGGCAAAATTTGAGCAATGTTCATGAAGTATTCACGAAAATGTGTTCTGGTACTCGTTCACTTATTCACTAGACTTGCAGTTCTCATTTTTACTTCGTCTCGTAGAGGAGAGTTAACCAATCCACGGGAAATTTTTAACAGTGAGTGACACAACAATACTTTTAAACAAATAGGTTGAATCCTTTTTTGACAGAAACTGCACCCAAACAAGTTTTTACATTGATGGTTTCAAGACTTGTTCTGTTATGCATTTTAGCGTAACTATATACATATCAAGCACAATGATTCTAATTCCCTTTCAATGATGAAAATAAATTCATTTTATGCAGAACTTTTCCTATACAGGTTTTCATGTTCAACGTAAAAAACACATTTTGGAAAAGAGTTTAATTATTGTCGTTAAAATTGGTGGAATATTTCCGGAAATAACCATCAAAGGTATGACAGAGTTTAAAAATAACCAATTTAATGAAGTAAACATTTGAGTTAAAAAGCTATACAACAATTACACTGTATATTTAAGTGGATATTGTGGGAGAAAACTGAAAAACATGCACCTATGCATTAACAAACAATATAAATGAATCGTCGTATATATAAGAAAATTATGCCCTAACTTGATGTGGAGTTGTCGTAGGAAAATCGTCTTGCTATTTATTTTCAATGACTTAATTTAGAAGTTTGTGTGTAATTGTTTGACTATTAATTCCATTTAAATTATGTTATACACATTCACCCTACAGACAGCACCTTGCCTTTTTGTGGTGGATGGATCGCAGCCAGGCCAGATCATAACGACAATAACGTTGGCGTTTGTCCTTTCTGTCTACGCCGGCAGGCAAATGAAAGAGATTGTCGGAACAACGATCAATCGGAGCTGGGAGTGAGTGATCATCATGTGTTTCTTTTAGTATTATGTGTTTAATATGTTCATAGGATCCATTCATTTAAAAGTCGATATTTCTCAGTGTATCAGTGTATTACTTGTAGTGCCTCACTGTGCTTTACAAACATCTAGGAATTTTTAAAAATCATGGAAATTGTCATGCTCTCAAAAATCCTAAATTCAAGAATTCTTATAGCGACGTGGATCTTTCAAGCTATATTGTTTTGTGAGCTTGGAAATCTACGAACGTTGAGCTTGTGAAGAGCATTAGGTAAAATAAATTCAAGAAATCCACAATGAACTTATGAGAACCATTGAATTCAAAAACGGCCATCAACACACGAATGTCCATGATTTCTTGAAACTCTCAGAACTCTCAGAATTCTAGTATTTAGAATTATATACACTTCAGAAATCCCTTTGGTACTCAACGAATTTACTAAAATTCTACAAGTTCTAAAAATTTTAGAAATCTTCAAACTGTGAAATATATACAAAGTTGTGAATTGGACTATTTATCGTACCTAGTACTAGGAGGTCCCCTTTAACAGGTTTTATTGTCAACACCATTTTGAAAATTTACACTAAACTTCTACATAAATAAACGTCATAAATACCAGAATCGAAATATTGTTTCGTTTCTTTAATCTTCACAATAAAACGATCAAGAAAAGAGGATAAAACAGAATATTGTTCGAATGTTGTTGAAACATGACATCTATGAGGCTGGAAAGAAAGTCATTTTTTTTAATACTTTGCAGCCTCCATTGAGTTATAAAATAAGCTTTTTTATTGAAATTAGGGTCCTATTATCTCAATTAGTTCATGAGGAAACAACCAAAAAATCGTCAGGGGTTTCTCAGCTGATTTATACTAATTTTGGTGTTCTGAGTCCGAATATCACACTGATTTTGCTCTATCAGGTCAACTTTTTGAGATACAGCCATAGACCTACATGACGAGCTATACTTATGCTAATATCAGGGGTTTTGAGTTCAA
>VCRD01003042.1:16060-26095 GCA_006783055.1 Trinorchestia longiramus
GGAGAGGTACCAGGGGAGGTGGGATGCAGTCATGCTGGCGGACTACTGCTGGTCGCTGAAGAGAGACAACCCAGCAGCTGCTCATGCACGGGAATCGAAAAAACGCCGATTTATGCCGTGAACTCTGAAACTTTGTGTCACGTAACGTTTATTTAGAAGTATTATATGATTATCAAATTTGATGGAGTAAATAAAAACTGAATAAATTTGGATACGTTGACTTTTATTTCTTGAGGAAAACGGAAAAAATCGTCAGGGTTTCTCAGCTGATGATCCGCAGAAATTTGTATTTATTACGAAAAATCGATTTTTAAAAAAATCTGTAGCAAAAAATCTTGACCTGATTGAGCAAACCCAAGGTCATTTTCGGACTCAGAGCATCAAAATTAGTCTAATTCAGTTGGAAAACCCTGGACGATTTTCAAAAAATATTTTTTTGTTACCCAGTGATAATTAGTAATGTTCAATAAATTTTGACTGCCTTAACCCGCATGATATGGATATAAATGAGAAGCATCTGATACATTGTATGCTCTATGAAAACAAAAGACGTATTTCTGCAGCTGAAGCTGCAAGAAACATTCGAACTGTCTATGGGAAGAATGTTTTAAATGTTCGAAAATTCCAACGTTGCTTATCATCTGGAGATTTTAACATCAAGAATCACTCACGTTCGGGAAGACCAAAATCAATTGATCACGAAGCCATTAAGAACGCTGTTGTGATCGATCTAAAACTAACCAGCACAGAATTAGCTCAAAAATTGAATACAACTCATACAACCGTGATTTCATTTCTTCATTAACTAGGAAATATTTCAAAGCTTGACCAATGGGTTCCCCACGATTCGAATGATGCTCAACGAAACCAAAGAAAAACTGTTTGTACATCTCCGCTTTCGAGGAATCATCGAGACCCATTTTTGAGAAGAATTGTCATTACAGGTGCAAATGTTTTGTTTACAATACTCGATAGAAAAAACAATGGTTGGACTGAAATCAAAGTCCACTACCAGTTCCAAAACAAGGACACTCCCAGGGATGATTATATTCTGTTTATGGAGGGGCATGAGAGGATTTATTCATTATGAGTTATTAAACGCGTACCAAACAATTAAAGCGGTAAAACAATGTTCGCAGCTGTATGATCTAAAAAATTCTCTATCAAAAAAATGGCCAGCATTACTCAAAACAAAAGGTGTTGTGTTTCAGTACGATAATGTCCGACCTCATACAGCAAGATTAACTCAGGAAAAATGATAAACTTCAATTGAAAAGTTTTACTTCATCCACCTTGTTCACCTGATATCGTTTCTTCTGATTATCATCTTGTCAATTCTTTGCAACATCACTCAAGCATTAGGTACAATTTATGGAAATGGCGAACAGCTAAAAAATAACCCCGATTTGTGTTTCCCGACAAAATCCAATAATTTTTGGGTAGAAAGCAACAAAAAGTGAGTTGACACTCTAAGAGAAGTCATACGAAACGAGGGAAAAGATTGCAACGATTCAAATGACCAATATGGGAAGTTTAAGGTAAAATAAATGTGTTGGGAAAAAATGACATGACTTTCTATCCAACCTGATATATTATCATTGTTTTTTTTAATCTTTTCTAAGTGAAATCTTTAGGTAGAAAAATATGATAGCTGATAATACAAAATCGTTATATTTTCATTATACCAAGTCAAAAATATATAGAAGCAAGAAAAAGGCTAAAGAGAAAATTTTTCAGGAAGCGTTGTGAGCAAACAATGCATGGATTAAAATGAGACGAGTGTGACACTATTTGATAAACAACCTCAATTAGCCAATCTATTTGGAATTAGTGGCACATAAACTTTATTTCTCTCGGTGTTAAACTATTTGAGACAAAGCTTTCATCAATTGAAAAGTATTTACAATTAAAATTTGCATGCAAAACATTTTAAAACAACATTTTTCATTGAAACTTGCATACAAAACTATCATATAACACTATTATTTTGATAGTTTAAGTCCCAGTTGCAAAAAATTAGGTGACTAGTACTATTATAGGCAGTGGCTAAATCTATGTGAATGCATTTATGCAGTCGGGTGCAGTAGCTGATCACACACCATATATTTATGGAGCTAAATGAAAACGAACATCAAGACATCTTCTCTGACGCCATCATTGACGAGTTCAGTGTCCAGGTTATTAAGCTACCACTACACTTGAAGTGCGTAACCTAAACCTCCAATCGAAGCCGAAATGAATGCCAACCAAGCTCCTGATATCTCTTCGCTCACCCTGACCTAGAAAAATCTGTCACCAGACCACACAGCTGTGAAATAAGATGAGCTGTAACACGATAGAGACAGACAACTATGTGGGCACGTTGAAACGGAGGTTATTGGTTCCCATAAGGAGCAAGCAAAACTCTTCATGTCTACATATATTTTACTATCCTCAACAAGCGGTAGAAGAGTACGGGAGTTGTCTACAGGATTAAGATACAGCTGCAGTCCTCCATTGATTTTGATGTCGGTTTACTCACAGAGTTCTCCCCGACAATTGATGATGATGATGTTCTGCTTTTTGGGAAAAGCAAAAAGCCCAGAGAAACGACCAGGTGGGTTTTGGGCGCTCTCTGACAACTCCAGCGGCTACCATCATTAAATTGATGAAAGGAGAGTTTAAACATCTACTGGACTGCAACCATCTGGTAAAACGATACTAGCACCACGAATAGTTTTATGGTAATCCACCTGGAGTGCCACCTGGAGACTTCCTTCCACCTCAAAACCAGTCTGTTTTTCTCACAGCAGCACAATAATTGCTAGGTCAACACAGTAAGGATTGCCATGGAGACTGCAATAAAGACTATAACTGCCACAGGTCTCCAAAGCTTTTGACACCGTCTCCCACCCTTAAATCATCTCCCAAATCTTTTCACCCCGCCTCAACCACCACATAGTCAGCTGGCTGGTCTGCAACCTCAAGGGCAAATCGGCCAAATGCATTTCTCCTTCATCAGACCCGTCCTGGCGGGCAACCCCTACTTCCCCAGGGTTCTGTTATATCCCCATCACTTTTCAACCTATTTATCTCCGATTACCCTTCCACTGCACCTCTCCTCACCTCATGCACTTACGACTTCACAGCACTAGCAACAACAATCAAAATCCCTCACGTCTCTATCATCCTCTCCCCCATTCCTCTGACGTCGCCACACGGGCCCAACAAAAGGGCCTCACAGAATCAATAGCTAAATCTTAATCATCCCTCTTCACTCCTGACACCCACCAACCCCGCACTAACCCTCATGGCACCTGGGAGAGGACCGACCTTACACACTGTCGGTCCCTCAAAATCCTATGAATTACTATCGACCCCCACTTCACCTTCACCCCTCACATAAATATAATCTGTGAGAGGGTCCAGCATCAGTTAAACATCCTAAAAGCCCTTACTGGTTCCTCCTGGCCGAGAAAAAAAACCATAACTCCCACATAAAAGGCCCACATCAACTCAATAGTCTTCTACGCAGTTCCCATCTGGTTCTCCAATTCTTTCCCTAATCTTTAGCGAAACTCCAAACAATCCAGAACGCCGCCGTTCGAATAGCCACCGGGTCCCACAAAATAGCTTTCGTCTCGCACCTGCAGAGGAAAACGAGGGTCCTCCCTGTACCCGACCACCTCTCTGTCCTTTGCTCCCAGTAACTCCTCAGCTCCCTCCACCCGCACCACCCCAATCACCTCACAGTCACCCAACCATCCTACCCTCAGAGCATGAAACACCCTCCAATCTCGCTTCCTACCCTCCACAGTTCACCTGTTATCTCTAAACGGAGAGTGCCTTCCCTTCACCTATCGGTAATCTCTAAACTCTCTACACTCAGCAGTTCAGCAGACCATCTCTGCAGCAGGCCCCAACAGGGTCCTCCAACTGTCTTCCTCACCCATTTCTGAACAAAAACGATTCCTTCCTAGATTCCTCTGCACTCTCCTCTTCCAACTCTGATTGGACCACAGCAGAGACTGAACTCTTACCAGGCCTGAATAGGAGCAGCGCACGACTCCGTTTCCTGCCTGCGGCTCCGCGGACCAGACCACCAACCACCTCTTCAGCTGCCCCTACACCACCACCCACCTTACTCCTCTGGACCTCCGACTGGACCCGGTGTCCACTGCAGCTTTCTTCTCCGGCGTCCTTTCATTCTCAACCTACTTGCCTCGTTCTATCTATCCCCCCCGAGCCCCCCTGTACCCCTGATTCACCTGGTAGGGAAACAACAACAACCGAAGTCTTAGACACGGAACTTTGTGAATACCTTGGTAGAAGGCAGTTCAAATAATGTATTGACTGACATTTGTTGAATGTATGAATGTTCTTCCCTAAATGTGGTCGACTTTTGTATGTTAAATGTTAATGCGTAACGCATTGATGAATACTCTTGTAATAGAATCAGTTTTAGAATCTGCTGGTGGTAGAGAACCATTTTCACAGCGTTTACACTGTTTGCAGTCTCTTTTTGTTGCTTACCGTTGCCATATAGGCATTGATGTCTGCACCATAACCAAAATACTGACTGTGTTCGTTGAAATGTACCTGGTTAGCGTAATCACGCTCCTGTAATTTTTCCTAACCTTCTAACAACGTTTCCTACTGGAGAGCAGGTATTCATTGACCTATTCATCAGGTATTACACCAATATCACAGTCAACGCAATATTTGATCTACTTTCCATATTCGAAAAATATTTCAGGAGTGAAGAGAATTCCTCTTTCAGATGGGAATTTTGAGAGGCTGATGTTTATGAGGGTAACCAGCATCACGACTGGGCGATAAAAAAAGCCTTATTAGAGCAGAACACTTTGGTTGTCATTATGATCTTGGTATGTCAGTTATGTTATACTATAACTTATTAATTAGGTTAGCACTTTTCTGCAGTGAATAAAGTGTATGCTGTCATAGAATCAATGTTAATTTCATAGATTTATTTCATATTTGGCAACACGTTAATCATCATCTGATCTTGAAATGGTATAACTTTTTAAAATAATTTGAGCCTTAGCTATAACACGGTAATTGAAGTTCTGTATGCTTGTTTTTCACGGTTGTACTACTTAACATCCAAGTTGAACTCATTAAATATTATAAATGCTACCGGTCATCATACAGTGTGAGCTTCCGCTAATTATTTCGCATGTTAACCTGCTTAGGGGTTGAGCTTCTACGAATGTGATTCTTTAATTATTAGGTAAATTTGAGGTTGATGATGTTCAATTTTTACTTTAGCTCACTGCTGTAATTCAAAATCAATTTTTTCTTTTTGATTGTCTAACGGAAATTTCTGGTATGTTTGAAGGAAGCATATGTACAATTGGTTCTCATCAAAAAAAAGGTTTTTCGGTCCAATCACTGCCCATCTTTTCGTAGATATTTTCCAGCTAAAATTGACAGAAGTAATTACTACTGTTTATCACTGCCTGGTTCATCCAGCTCGTCTATCAAGGTCAGATTTAGCTACGGACAGTATTTTTTAGAGCTGACACAAAATAAAACAAGAAATAGCCGCTGTAAACTAAAAGCATCTGATAAATTTAGTAATGAACAAACCATTTCCGAGTATCAATTTCACTAAAAGCGGTATTCTTATCTTAATAACCTGTAATTTGTACTGAAAACTGAACTAAAATACGTTATATAATTGTATACTTTGTTTTAATTTCAGTCATTCGTATTAGTACAATTATAGTTTCTATAACCCCAGAGATATAAAGAAATAATATCAAAGCACCAGCTTTATACCCTTTGTGAGGATGTATTATAGCATCACGAGCGATAAATAAAAAAATAATAGTAGTAGTTAATAACCATGCTACCAAACGATGATTCATTTTTGCTTTTCAGTGAATCGAAGGATCAGTGCGAAATGTTGGGGATGCAGCTCGTCTCGTTTCCGTTGACTGCAAAGGTGAGTCTCACTTCTGAAGTTTATTAGCTATACTGCTACAGTGGTGTCCTTAAGACAAAACAGAGAGTATTTTTCCTGAAAACAATGATCTAACGTAAGCGCAGAGCGGAATTAAAAAAAACAGTAAAATTAATACCCTGTGGAGAAAAAATTGTAATCTGATCAAACGAAAGCAGCACTAAATATACTCTTGATTGAAAAATGACCGATAGTATACTGCAGAACAAATGCAATGGAAAGTTAGGACAAGGGTTAAGCCAAGGGTAAAAGATCTTTATCAAACACTTTCCTTCAACAGCAGAACTCAGTGTATGTCTCGCTGTTCTCCCAAAAATTTTGAAAGTATTTGGCCTAATTTTTTTCTTAAATACTCACACTTGACATGTATCTTGATGACATCGATATTTCAATATGTAACCAAAAATTTTTAAATCTTCTCATGGTTTAAAGAAATAAAAATCGAAATAGAATGAGGTGATAGGAACGAGCCTATTTGCCCATTCTTGGGTTGGTCCCGAAGTCCCATGCCATAATTCTAGCCAAGCGATGGTCATTTAAAAACTGACCACCGTAGCAGTAGGGCTCGAACCCGGGTCTTCTTTCATCACAAGTGAGTTTGCTTACCAATCTACCAAGTTAGTGGTACCAGTGAACCAAGCTGTGAAACAGTATAAAGCTAAACAGCAAGATAAAGAAGAAGTATAAAGTTTTATCTTTCCAGAACTGTACATTTAGGCAGAAATTACGGTAACGTACAACAATCGAAAGAAAATTGTAACAATGATCTTGATAACTTTTCAAGCCGCGGAGCGATTGATGAAAATATTTTTGGACCACACAGTATCTGTGCATGATGCACAAGGACTCCCCTAAAATTAAAAACTTCAGGCGAACTGTGAATGGAATGCATCAATGCATCAATAAAACTAAAAAAATTGTACCTTATTGTTGTCTTTAAAAAAGAATCAGTAAAATATGAAAACTATGTCTGGTGAAACTGAACTACAAAGGAATCATATTTTCGTAATATCTATGCAAGTTGATTTGATGTATGAAGTTCGTTCAAGAATTAGAGAACAACAATTGAAGGTTTAGATTACCACTGCATGCACAATGATGAAATTTTTCACAAAGTTTGAAAACATAATGAGAATATCTTGAGCCTTTCGCAAAGTAGCTGTTGTAATGATCAACCACATGCAAATCCATATTCTACACGGTTATCAGAATTCATCCTAGTCAACCAATTTGAACCAACCTACCACAGTGAATTTGGGGACTTCCAATTAGCTGAAATACGTCTGTATGACTAGACACATATTATTGAAAATGTACCGCGAAGACATGGCATATAATTGTTAGAGTTTAGAATTTCATACCCAGTAAAACACAAAATATGATGGAAGTTCCTTATTGACATTGCTATCGTATATCACCTTCTAACGAATGGAACGTACAGTGAATTAAATAAGTATTTGCATCTGCTTGGTGTGAAAGCAATGATCGGATTTTAGAACTGATGTTTCAATGAAATTTGTCAATTATTTGCTTTAACGATTTTTTGTAACTAAAGTATACTATATTCTTTCAGATTATTGTCGTTTTATTGATGTTTTTCTTGCCAATTACAATCCATATTTGTTCCAACCAAGGAGCGCGTTAAGCATGTGCTACTGTATGAGTTCCATATTGGTGTTAATCAAGTGCAGCAACAAAATCTATCCAGAATGCTAATAGACACAATGCAATGAGTAAAAGAACTTGCAGGGGATGGTTTTCTCGTTTTCAAAATGAGGATTTTGCTCTGAAAGAATATCCAAAAGAAAGTCGCCCCAAAAAACTCCATCCGGAAATTTGAAAGGGATTTTTTCAGAACCGCGTACCAAAACCTCTAGGCAGTTGGTAGGGCAAATGAATGGAGTCCATACAATTGTGCTACGGAAGTTGAAACACATTAGCAAGGTTTCAGTTGCTGGATAATGAGTCCCTCATGAGATGACTTCAGAGAACTGACAACAGCGTATTGTTTGTTATCAATCGTTGCTTTCCTGACGTATTGAAGCATCATTTTTGTTTGGGGTGGTTATAAAAAAGGATAAATGAGTCCCTCATCATAATTCTAAGAGAATTCGATGTTGGATCACTCGAGGAGGCAAACCATTTCAACAACATAGAGCTGGACTTCATCCAAAGAAGTTCAGATTTAGTATTCGACGGGACAGTTGAAAAATAATTCATCATGAACTGTTGGACAATGACAAAACAATTGATGCTAATCTTTACTTTCAGCAACTTCGTCGACTACAAGCACCATTGATCTAAAAGTTTTCATCCTTGGTCAAAAGAAAAAGGGTTATCTTTCATCATGACAATGCTTGACCTCGCATATTTCGAGTGATCAAAATCTTCTTGGAAGAGCATATTTGGAAAACAATGCCGCATCCTTCTTATTCTTTTGACTCTTCTTTTTCTGATTATCATTTGTTTTAAAGACCATATAACCATTTGGATGGTCGTAGGTTTAATACAATAAAAGAAATTGAAAATAAGTTGACAAAATATTTTACTTCAACAACTACAGAATTTAACAACCGTGGCATATATCAGCCACTTGACAGATGGAAGAAAGCCATTGAATATAAAGGAAACTATATAAATGGACAAATATTTCAAATTCGTTGAATTAGTCATTTTTTTACGTAATATTGAAATTTATCAAAACTTTTGCACCAACCTAATATAAGACCTAGAAAATTTTGATTTTAAGAAACGCATCTTATTGAGGAATACCAGCGTACAGCATACATAAGTGTGAACAAAGAAGGATTGAATAAATTTGTAATAAAAACTTCCATGACCTTAAATAAAAAATGCTACAGTTTCGAATGGGATCTAAAAGTTTTCAAAGTGGCTTGTAAGACACATTCATTACAAATACATCGTTCTATGCAAACTTCATAGGAGACCTGAAACACATAGTGTAAATTTTTGTTTTTTGAAATATTTCTAAATTAGTTATAAATCTATTATAAGGCCTTTGCTGTGCTACCTGCCCCGTGCGGATCCGGTAAGGAAACTTTTTTGAGATCGTGCCTTACGTCTACTCAAGGTAGACGCCCTGTCAGTCGGTTAGGGCTATTGATCTCCAGTTATAGCGTGCTACAGTAGCTGTCTTACATTAGCTTCTAGTCAGGTGTACAAGGTTAAAACACCGAGTAGAACTGTGAACCCATTTAATGACAAAAGTTACATTGGTACGACTTACAATTGCTGAACACTTGATGGCTAGATAGAGTCTAGCGGTAACTAAATTAGAAATGACGTACGTGGAAATTTGCATTGAGGGATGACTAAGCCACTAGTTACGGGAAAAAATACGAAAAGGCTGTGTCGCTTTGAGGAGGGACTAAGCCACTACACTATAACAATACCTCAGTATGAGATACCAGTGTTGCAAGCAATCATACTGCCACAAGCAAGCAACAAGTAAGAATCTTTAGAAACTATTACTGTGGCAAAAGTAAAGAACACTTTCTTCAAATCTAAAACATGACTGAACGGAATGCCGTTCAGATGAAAGTGACAGAAAAACATCGAAGCAGTTAAAGGTCTTGATAAGGTCTATTCACGCCATGTTGAAGAAATAAAAGTACGAGGTGGTCACCAACAAACCAAGGATGAGTGTTCCGAGGCAAACTGCTCGCATTCTATCGCCAACTTGAAAAGTGGTGTGATAAATTGATGAAAATAACCGGCTAAAGTGTTTGTAGGATAAATACCATCCACTAGCGTTAGCGCCACACAAGACCATGATCAAAATGCAGATAAATGAGGGACTTTGCAAGTGCAGAGCAAACACTTCTTTTCCACAGAAGAAACACCTTGTGCGCCAGTAGAATAGAACAGAAAAGAATATAATCAGGCAATAGGAACGAGCCGTTTGGCCCATTCTTGGTTCAATACCGAAGTCCCATGCCGTCTAAAAGTAAATCCATCAGTCATGCACGTACACCTTAACCACGTAAGTCAATTTAGTCGTGTGTACACATGTCACTCACGCACAGGCGTTTATGTCACGAGCATTTATC